>JASTUL010000036.1:0-136235 GCA_031125485.1 Saccharomycopsis javanensis
GCAGGCGTAGGAAATGCTGTTCAGATCCCTGCATTAATTGGAATTATTCCACATTATTTCTCTAAAAAACGTGGCTTTGCTACAGGTTTAGCAACTATGGGTGGCTCATTGGGAGGTGCTTTATTTCCAATAATGTTAAGATCCTTGTATCCCCAGATCGGGTTTGCATGGTCAATGAGGGTGTTTGCTTTTGTCTTGGTTGTCTTGGATGTTGCCGCAATGATATTGATTAAACCAAGAGTTCAGATCGTAAATGCTTCTGGCAATGCAAATACTCGCAAAGCTTCTGTTTTAGAAGAAATATTTAAAGTTTTACATTGGAAGACTATTTGCAAATTTCTAGTTAACTCAGTGGATTTTCGGGCACTTAAGGAACCTAGATTTGTCACTTGTGCACTTGGTGTAATGTTTTCAGAAGTATTTCTTGTTACTTCTACAACCTATTTTGGTTCATATGCTGTTTTTAGTGGATTATCTGAATCTACGGCGTATATACTTATTACAATCTTTAATGCCTGTGGTGTTTATTCTAGATTGTCAGCAGGTTATCTTTCTGACAAATTTGGTAATTTTAACGTCATGATTGTCATGCTGATTATATCTGTCATATTTGTTTTTATAGTATGGCTTCCTTTTGGCTTTTCAGAGAAAGGACTTTATGCTTTTGCTGTTCTATTTGGAACATCATCTACATCTACAGTAAGCTTAGCTCCATTGTGCCTTGGACAAGTTTCAAGAGTAGAAGATTTCGGTAGACGCTACTCTACTGCTTATATTCTTGTGGCCACGGGGTGTTTGGTAGGTATCCCTATTTCTGGACTTTTCATTGGAACTGATCCTTCTAAACTGTCATATAATAATTTCATTATTTTCACCGGTGTTATTGGATTTTTGGGGGCTGTTTTTTTGTTCATGTCAAGATATCTTGTGGTCAAGCTTAGAATGATCAAATATTAAATAAAAAAAATTGAGAATTGAAATAGAAATAAAATGGGTTTATGTTTAGCTTAAAAGTGGTAAAAAATAATCAAATATTGTAAAAATGGTTAAATATTAGGGAGGTTATTTTGATTTCTTTGATTTACCTATTTATAATTTCATATGTTTACTATTTATTCATGTATATTGTCAGAATTAATAAGTGTATTATTTACTGCAAACCATTTTTAAAAAAATAAAATTGATACTCTTCATGTTGAAATTCCGAAAAAAAAAAGATGTTTCAGTCACATGATATGCACTTGATACTCTGCTTAAAAAGAGAAAGCAAAACTAAAAAAAAAAATCTGGCAAAAGCAAAAATTAGAAGAAAAGAGTAATTGCACGATCTAAATAAAAAAAAAATTGATAAAAAAACTATATAAGTCATTTTCCTATTATTATTTGTCGAAATAAATAAAAGAAGAACCGAATAAAGACTGAATTTGTGTTAAAGAAAGTTGGCAAAAACCGGTTGATTATTGGCAAATATTTTTGATCTGAAATATGCACGCTAAAAGACCTTCGAGAATTACTACTTCGGAAGGTGATTCGTTTTTCAGTAGTAATTCTAACAATGTTGATTCAGTAAGTTCACCATCGAGAAAACCTAAGGACATATCTGAATTTTTTAAAGAGAAAGAAAATAAAAAGAATGACGTAGCTGGCCACAAAGATACTGAACATGATACTGGTACCAAAATTGAGGTTAATAAGAATAATACCTCAAATCATCCTGGGACAACAACACAGTACAATCCACCATGGACGAAGCCTTACATTATCGGTGTAGCTGGCACTTCTGGTTCTGGTAAGACATCGGTTGCATCTAAAATTGTAGAAGAATTGAATACACCATGGACAGTTTTAATCTCACTTGATAATTTTTATTTGCCATTGAGTAAAGAGAAAAGTGAATTAGCTTTTGAAAATGAATATGATTTTGATTCCCCTAATGCAGTAGATTTGGAGCTTTGTTATGAATGTGTCAAAAATTTGAAAGAAGGCCGTCAAACTAAGATTCCGATTTATTCTTTTACTGAACATGCAAGAACTTCCAAAGAAATCACCATTTATGGTGCAAATGTTATTATTATTGAAGGTATTTATGCATTATACAATAAGAAATTATTAGACTTGATGGATTTGAAAATTTATGTTGATACAGATTTAGATATTTGTCTTGCCAGAAGATTGTGCAGAGACATTCTTTTCAGAGGAAGAGATTTGGGTGGTGCGCTAAAGCAATGGACATCTTTTGTTAAACCTAATGCTGAAAGATTTGTCAAGCCTACTATGCAAGAAGCAGATTTGGTGATTCCTAGAGGTGCTGATAATTATATTGCCATAGATATGATGATCAAACATGTTGCTAAACAACTACTTAAAAAATCAGAACAACATTTGAAACATCTTAATGAGCTAATTGAAACCGGAAAAAATCTTAAATTGAATCAATTGGATAATTTAAAAATTTTGCAAACCACCAATCAAATCAAATCTATTCATACTATTTTAATCAACAATAATACCTCAAGGGATGATTTCATTTTCTTTTTTAATAGAATTGCTACGATATTAATCAATAAAGCATTGGAATGTCTTACTTATCTTCCGCCAGATCACGAAGTATTAACACCTTTTGACTATTCAGTTGTTAATCCATTGGTATTGATGGAAAATGTCATTGCTGTGAATATTATCAGATCAGGTGATTGTTTCATGACTTCTTTGAAAAGAACTTTACCTAATATCAGAATAGGTAAACTTTTAATTCAGTCAGACAGCAAAACGGGAGAACCGCAACTTCATTCCATGTCACTTCCAAGAGGAATTAATAACAGTAACACTAAGATTTTATTGATGGACGCACAAATTATCAGCGGGTCTGCAGTGATTATGTCTATCCAAGTGTTGATTGATCATGGTATTGATATGAAAGATATCATTATGGTTTGTTACTTAGCTTCTGAAAAGGGTGTGAGAAGAATTTTATCGGCGTTTCCAGATGTCAAGATTGTAGTAGGTAAGTTTGGTTCGTTAAATGAACATGATCAAGACGCTGATAATGACTGGTGGTTCCGTAATAGATTCATTGATTCCATATATTTTGGATCAGGATAAGTTGTGTCAGTTTAACGTTGATTAAAGTAGAACAGAACGTAATTAATAATTACATTTCTATGTATAAATAAATGTTAAAAAAAAGTGAATACAGAAAAAAAAATCCGTTTTTTAATTTCTTTTGCAAAATTGAAGTTACTTAAAATATGTATTTTCTTTTGGGAAATTCATGTTGAAATATTTGTAATTGATGTACGGATGTTATGCAGTTTTGGCGGTAGCATTTCGACAAACATCCAGAAAAAAATTTCAGAATATTCAAGATATTATAGGTTTGAAAATTTTTAAATACAAACTATTGCTACGATAATGTTAGTTAACACTTATGTCATCTTTATCGAAAGTGTATAATAAAAGAAAAGAAGAAAAGAATAGGTAAAAATGGGTAAATTTAGATTTCCAGTAAAAGTGAAGAATCCTACCGGTGTTTTAACCGCAAGAATGCTTCGTGATAATTTTAAAAGACAATTGGTTGCCAATTATGAAGTTACAATGACCTCTTTGAAATATATTGCAAACAATACTTTATTTCCACCAAGAGTTAGATTGGAAGCTCAGTTGCAATTAACAACTATGCCGAACTATACCAGAGTTATGCAGATTAAAAATAGATGTGTGGAAACTGGTCATGGTAATTCTGTTTTGAGAGGATTTAGATTGAGTAGACAACAGTTTAGAGAAAGAGCTAAAAAGGGCGACTTACCAGGTGTCAATAAGGGTGTCTGGTAGGTCAACTATAGAGAAAGAAGGTGGGGGATAACATGTATGCTATTTTGTTTTTACTATTTCTGTCTTGTTAATATAATGATATTTAATTTTAAATAAAAAAAATTATTGTAGTAACTGAAGCTTATTGGTACGACGAGTTATTCTAAATTAAGATTTATGTAAGCCAAAAGATTCGTAATCTGTATATAGTTTCATTTACAAATTATGAAACTTAATGAGTCTATTTATATTAATAGGTAACTATCAGCGTAAGTCCATTTAGAAGACACATTAGTTAAATAGTTAAAACAAAGAGGAAAACAATGCGAATTTTAATTGAAAAATAAATAACAAATAATAAAACAATACATGATCCATTAATATTTTTTGAGGCGAAAGAAAAAACAATACATAAGATAAAAGGAGAAAAGAAAAAAAAAGATACAGGTAATATCTTTGCTATATACAAAATAACAATTGAGTAAAATAAAATACAAGAAAAATATATTTACAAGAATTCGTGACTATCATTACACTTTGTAACCTGTTTTTTATTAGACAGATGATAATTTATTCTTCTTTTTCTCTTCTCTCAATCTTTCCTTTTCTTTTCTTTGTCTTTTTCTTATCTCTTTCAATAGTTTCTTATCTTCGATAGTATTCAAATCAATTGCCATAATATCCAAGTTTTCATCATTAAGGTCGAATGCACCTCCAATCTTAGAAGAATCTGAACCGTTGGATATTTCGTCTTTTGATTTCTTTTTACTTTCTTGAAACTTATTTATTTTCAATTTGATCAATAATCTTTCTCTTAAAGAGCCTTTCCTTAAAATATTATTACAATGAATCTCTTCTGAATCTTCCAAGAGTTGCAGAATTACATTTAGTGTTTTTTGCCTTTTCAACAATTCCAACTCGTTTAATTGCTTTGATCTTTTTCCACGTCTGCTAATAGCAACGCCGGCATCCTCAGTCTTTTCAGGGGCATTAACACCAAAAACGGAACTAGTCGTAAAATCAAGATCCTCAGGTTCGACAGAACGGTTAATAAACTCTTTATCATCAATTACCACAACTACGAGAGCAGCCTTTTTTGCGGCAGATATAATTTCGGAGAATTTCTTTCCAGTCAAATCAGCATCCGAAATCGACCAACTCACTTTGATCAATTTCATACCAATACCAGAAGAAGATGTTGACGATGTCGATGTATTGTTTGATGAGTTTTTCTGTTGAAGAATGTAAGCCATTCTTGGATTCAGTTTTGCGATTTCATCATTTTTAATCTTTGAAAGCTCTATATTATACTTATCCATGGCTACCCTTTTAGGAACTAATTTAACCAATGGAAGCCTAGATTCTGAACCTTTATTTTTATAGTTACTATGTTTGGTCTCTAATGGAGTATAACTCACAACCTGTAATCCATATTCTCTTAAATTCCAATCATAACTCTTCAACAATTTATCAAATTTAACCTTGGAAATATCAGTTGCGTTAGCATCCACATCCATGAATTGGATAAGACCATCTCTATTACCCTCTTTATAAATTTTTTTTATTGTATGTTTGAAACATTCAATTTCTTTAAAACTTCCTTGTGGAAGATCATTTGATGCAAACATAGGGACTCCATCTGCATCCCTTTTTAAAAATCCATTATTATTATATGTTTTTTTGTTGTTAAAATTGCTTATCTTTGATTGTCTTGATCTGGTATTAAAACTTCCACCAATGTTATTTCTAGTATTTGACGTCTTACTTTTAAGCAACTCGTAAAAATTTCCGTCTGCAAATGATGTGGAACAATTTTTCGATTTATCATCGGATATGCCTTTTGACAGAGAGTTGCAATCATCAAATAATTTACTAAAAAATGCCTTGGTCGATGGTGAAGAATAGCATCTCGAATTTGTAATGACACAACATAATTTACGTTTGTTCACCGATGTTGTTACTATGTTTTTCCAAAAGACCATTACGAAATTCTGCAAGGAGGCGATCACTAGGCGAAAGTATCTATTATTTAGATTAATATTTATTAACTCCTGAAGATCAACAAATATGATTTAAATACCTTTGATTCTAAGAGTAAAAAGAAATTGTAAAAAAAAAAGACTTCATTGACCTGAAAAATATTTATTTCTCTAAACCTTTTTTTTTTTTCTTTTTTTTTTTTTTGAAGGCTAAATTTACTAAGAATCAAAAATTTAAAAGTGCAAATACAGTTTTCATATGAGAAAATATTTATTGATTCACCACTGATAAAGAGAAAAACAAGTAATTAAAAAGAGATTTACATATTTAGATATATAATAATAATAGTAAAAAAAAAAAAAAAAGAAAAATTGACTAATGAGGAAATAAATCTAAGAAGAGAAAGTAGATCAGAAATGACAGATGATCAATATTTTACTATGGGGAAAACAATAAAATAAATAACTAAAGTTTGCAAACGTATATTGCTAAATATGTCACCAAGGTAATATCATTTGCTCACTAACTATGGGGAGAAAGAATCTGTTTAACAAGCACAACTGTTTTCATCTGCGCCCGAATCATTGATACTTAAATCAATTCTATCACTTGTTCTAATATCTGAATCACCGGCATTAGCAGCAACCGGATCAGGAATCTTACTAGCGATTGCCATGAATAAATCATTGACATTGTAGCCGGTCTTTGCACTAGATTCAAAGAATAGTAATCCCTCTTCTTGCGCTAATTGTTTACCCTCTTCAATACTGACTTTTCTTAAACTTCCATCATTATTATTATTGTCATCATCATTATTGTCTATACTTTCACTATTACTATTATTGTTATTATTATTAGAACCATTCTCAACCATATCATATTTATTACCAACAAGAGCAATGATGATATTTTTATTTGCTTGTTCTCTCAATTCCTTGACCCAATGTCTTGCTTTAATGAATGATTGTGGCTTTGTTATATCATAGACTACCAAAGCGGCTTGTGCATTTCTGTAATACATGGGAGCCAAAGAAGCAAATCTTTCTTGACCAGCAGTATCCCAAATGTCAAATTTGATAGTTCTATCGTCGATTTCACAACGTTGAGTCAAATATGCCGCACCAATTGTTGGCTCTTTGTTTTCTTGAAAATCATTGGATACGAATCTTAAAACCAATGATGATTTTCCCACAGCAGCTTCTCCCAAAAGAACTAGCTTCACGGAAATTGGTGATTTAACTGACATTTTCGCTCCTTTATATATATAAGCTTTTTCTTCCTTCAGTTATATCTGCTTATTAATTCAAATTTCTGTGTTTCAATCTGTTTTACTATTCGCAAAAAAATTAAGGCCCTTATATGAAACAGCAAAAGATCAAACTACTTAAAACACAAAACTAAAAAGGGGGAGGGAATACTTAAATTACAATTAACAAGCTTTCAATATATCTATGGAAAGACTTATCGAATCACTTAGCTCTGTATAATAATAATAATAATAATAATATATAATTGACTGAATATATACCTATATCTTCAATTGCATGTATATACTAACAGGATAGATAGTAAAGAATCAACAGCTGATAAAGATTTTGGTGTAAAAACAACAATCAAAAAAAAATTGTAAAATTGAAGGCAAAAGTTTCTTATTTTCTTTATGACAACCGGCAGGAGAGTGAGAAAAACAAAAAAAAATTTAACCAGAATTTACTCACAAAAAGTTGTTTTCTTAGTGTTTTGCCTTTACTCACAAATTTAAAGCAAAAAAATATATTATGCGCCGCCATATCTGCATCACGTGATAAGCACGTGACCAACAATCATATGTCACACGATATTCACGTGATATAAATGTGTCTTTTACATTATATTAAAACATTTACTGATCTTTGAATAAACGTATTATTAAATAGTATTTTGCAGTTCTTCCAACTATGTGTCTTAAATATTGATTAGTCAAACTTGTAGAATTTCATTTTTTGAAAATTTTGAATATTCACCTCTTGAAAGTTTTTAAAGGATCCTTTTTTCTGCCATTACCCTTTTTAAAGCCCTTCTTGCCACGCTTCTTCTTATGAACTTTATTGTTGAAAGGAACAAACGCCGGATTCTTGGTCTTGGTTTGCATGTTTTTTGGCAACAAATAATTAGGCAAAGCCTTCTTCAAATGAGATTGAGTTCGTGTACCATGTAATTCCCTGTCGTGTCTCAATACTTCTAAGTCTTGTGGGTTTTCTTCAAAATGTCTTTTCAATTTATCAGAATTCAAAATCTCAGCTTTCAACTCCTTGATTCTGGCTTCCTTTATTGCATTATTTGTAACCGTTCTAAATGCATCCTCCACTCTGTATCTAAAATTATTCAAATGTTCTTCATTAAACTTATATGGCAAAATATCTAATCCAATTTTTCTCTGTTTGTTCAAAATTCTATTAAAGATTTTCTCATCCTTTTTAGCGCTCATCAACGATGATGCTTTATGTTTCCCCCAATCCTTTTCATTTACCACAAATGATAAAGCAATTCCTGAATTACTAGCTCTTGCTGTTCTTCCAATTCTATGGATATAATTCTTCGAAGTAGTAGGTAAATCAAAATTTAACACACATGACACATTCTTAAAATCTACACCACGTGAAACTCCAAACTCTCTGTCTTTTCTCTTTTTGGATGTATTCAATTTGGTATTTTGTTTCAACTGTTGCTTTTCACTCAAGGTTTCATTTCCATTGGTCTCTGTTTCTTCTTCTTGTTGGTCTTCTTCTTCATCGATCTCCATATTATTGTTCGCATCGTCAGTAGCAATAAGCAAATTGTAAAGATTCTTATTATATTGATCAATTATGTGTAATCTGGAATTCAAAGGAAGTTCGTTATTTAAAATACATGACCTGATTCCAAATTGTTCTAAAAATAATTTTAATCTATAACTTCTATCCAAATTATTAACAAATAAAAGAATTTTCCCCTTAATAAGATTCAACTTCAAAATTATAAAAATTATCAAAAATTTGTCAAATTCAGACGTTTTGATAAAATATTGTATCAATTTATCTTTATTCTTGGTAACTTTTTCATCATTAAGTCTCAAAATTCTGTAGCTTTTTTTCTTATCTTCATCATTATCTTCTTTCAAAAAATCAGTTTTTAATGTATTCAAAATTTCATCATTGAGTGTAGCACTCATGAAAAACATTTGTAAGTTGCTTAATTCTTTAAAATTAATTAAATCTTGTAATTTACTCAAATCGTCTTCATATCCGTATGATAAAATTAAGTCAACTTCATCAAACGTGACAATTTTTAGTTCGTTTTTAAAAGTATCCAATAATTCTTGTTCGTTATTATGATTACTATCATCCAAAATTCTAACTAACTTATTTGGAGTAGAAACTATAATGTCCGGTTTGTCCATAAACAATTTTGCTGCAACTTTATCACCATCAAAATTTGATGATGATGACAAGTTTAAAACTGTAATCAAATCTCCACAGTTCTTGGTCAACAACTTAACAAATTGAGTAACTTGACCAGCCAATTCTTTAGTTGGGACAAACACAACAGTATGAAATTTATTTTCATTTGGATTTGTTGTCTTTTCTTCTAAAAGCGATTCGATTATTGGAATCATATATGCAAGAGTTTTACCAGAACCAGTAGATGCTTTTGCCACAATATCGACTCTATCATTTATAGCTAATGGAATAAAACTTGATTGAACCAAAGTTGGTCTTTTAAATGATAAGGATTTCATGGCCTGTGATAAGCGAGGATCAAGATTGAATGAATCAAAATTGGTAATGTTATCATCCATATATGCATCATCAGCAGCTGCAATAGTTGAAGATTTTGTAGAAACTGTTGATGAAGACATTCTTTCTGTTTAGTTTATAACTTGACTCCTTGGATCTATTTATAAGATATTGAAACTTATATATTGAGTCTATTCACCTTTGCTGGTTTTTGTAACATAATAATATTGAACATTTTCTTTAAAAAAAAAGGAAATTAACTGTATTTCATCAATGTCTACTTTTTTTTTCTTTTTATGTATGTATATAGTGTGTGCAAGATTTTTTTTTAGCTATGAGATGAGATGAAAAAAAAAAAATACATCTGTATATATATATGGTAACAAAATCATAGACATAGTAGAAATACTGGCAATAAAATGTTACCATTTAACGAATTTTTTTAATTTTTTTAACGAACTCAGATGTCTACTTAGCTTAAATTATTAGTTATAATCCAATTAACTTGAAAGACTAGTTATAATTTAAGTAACTCAAAAGATTAGCTATAATTAAATTAACTTAAAAGATTACTTATGTCCAACCAACTCAAAAGATTGATTATAATATTAGATGTCCTTTTTTTTTAGTTTTGTTACTGACTATATCTAGTATATTCTGAAAGTCTTATTGAATCTTTTTTCAGTTTTTTATATGTCCGATTGTATTAGATAAAGCAATGTTTGTTCTTCTACGAATGGATTTACTTCGAAAATGAGAGGCATTGCATAAAATCTTAAATAATGATTGACTGAAAAGTTTGGTGTATTAGCAGTTTTTCGTCGGTCATCAAAGTTTAACGTTTACTAGCTATTTAATTATGCATTCAATCGAACATTTTCTCGAATGTTTGAAACACGCAAATACGAAATTTATTTCCAAAGAGAAATTGAAATCTATATTGACTGTATCACAATTGGTGCCTTTTGATTATATCTGTTTTATGAAGCAAAAAAAATTCTCAGAAAGGTTACTATTTGAAATAGTTGTTGTAAAGTAATGATATTTGCTTTATCACAGCATATGTATCGACAAGAGAAATGGTAATTGTAATTTCATAAGTAAATTAGTATCTGTAACTTTATAATTGAAATAGTACGTGTAATTTTATAACTGAACTAGTATCTGCAACTTTACAATTGCGAATTTTGTCTGCAATTTAGAAATCCTTCATCATTTGGCTGTCTACCAAAGACAAATTCAATAATAAATGTGAATTATTGACTTAGAACTATAATGGCATCTATTATTTATTTTTTTTTTTTGAAAAACATGCCAAAAAAGCAAGTAGCGGCAAATAGCCAGCTGCTTTAATAATGTTAAACAGATACCTGCTTCAGTAAATATCAACGTCGATATGTTTAAAACATGTATGTTATGAAGAATTGCAAAAAAAAAAAATATATAATACCATGTGATCACTAAACTACGTAATGTAAACACTATTCGTAATTTTTTTCAAAGAAAAAACATTAGTAAATTATCGGCGATTATTAGCCGTATAATTTATATGTTCAAACAGCCATTCAATTCTTGAATCTGTTCAATAGTAAACCAATAATTATTAAATTATTAAACGATAATTATTCAATCTATAAATGAATCATTAAATCTATAAACGATAATTATTCAAGCATACAAATATTTCACCCTCACGTTAGTTTTAATTTTATTTATTTACATTACTTTCTTCGATTATCTGCTAATTTTTACTTTACAATTTACAATGTTATCGAATTGAACAACATCCTAGTCAATGTATCAATGATACATTTTTATGTTTCACCGCTTACTTTTGTATTCCATTTTTTTTCTTTTTTGCTTTAGTGTTGCATCTTATTTACTATTTGTGTGACACATTTACTTGTATATTTTTGTGACACATTTACTTATATGGTTTTGCTTCTAATTAGTCATTATCACATTCATGTAAAAAATTCCACCGGCAAAGATGCTGATAGGTTACCTTTTTTTGAAAGTGGTAGTCTACTCCCCACAAACAATCTATAAACAATCTTTCAGCCTCCAACTCGTATTTCCCAATCTTTCACTCTCAGTAATTCATTGCTCTATGTCCATATGTCTTTTGGAAGCTCAATTCTCAGCTTTTAATAACTCATTTCTTAGTTCTACGTTGAATTCACATATCACATATGCTTGACACGTTGTTACTCGTCGGTACCTTACTTACCTCAAATAGTTTACTTATTGTTTATTCATTTACTGAATCGTCAGGGTGTTATCAAAACTTCATTATGCTCTGAAACACAATTGCAAATGTCTTTAAGCACGCAACGTTATGCAACACGCAAGGGGCACTCTTTTTAAATAACTATTATCGTATGCTGATCTTGCTATGACGGATATGTACGTGTAATGTTACATGACTGGATTCAGAATTATCAGTATAAATAACAGACCATTTCCTCGAGGGAAGCAATATCGAAGATTTTGTTTTTTCTCAACATTTAACCATAATTTTATTTTCTACCATCCTAAAGCTGTTAACAACTTTTTTTTTACTTGCTTTTTTTTTTCTAAAGAAAAAAAAAAAAGAGAAAAAGCACTAACTACCAAGCTCACTAATTAGAAGAACCCGAGAAAAAATAAGCTTCAACTGACTCCCCAATGCCTGTCGTAACAAACGCAGATTCCACAGCGCTTTCAGATCTTACACTAGTGAACCATGCTGATAATCATGATTATGATTGTAATTCCCCTGATATAGTCTGGTGGTGTTGCTGTTATTGTCGTACAAAGAACCCGGATTTTAATAATGGGTGTACATGTTGTAGAAAATCCCGTTGCACAAAATGTGATTATCCATTTTGCGGCTAGATCTCTTTTCATCGGATTGATCTATTTTCCTAGAAAAAGCAAATCGGTTAACGAACGGAGTTGATGAATTAACTTTTACGAATAAAATTTGATCAATAACTTTTAGCAAAATATGATTGATTTTTGTTTTCTTTTCACAGAATTTTATGGCTTAACAGACAATTTTTTGTTGATTTTTGTACTGTTATCAATTCATTGTTCATTTGCAAGTTTAGCGTGAATTCAATCACGTATCCATATTACTATAAGAATATTTTGAAAAATGTGCTTTTTTGTTGCTGTTTTTTTGTATCTTTCCCAGGGAGAGAGATTTTGGTTCAATGAAATCACATTAGAATTATCATCATTACCAAAGATTGTCGAATCTTGTATTTTTTTTTACCAACTTCAGTAGTTATCGGCAATCATCCATTTTTTTTTCTCTGTTTTATTTCATTTTATTTTGCTTATATTATTAATTGTTGTTTAGTTTTGTTTCTTATTTACATATGTATATGTATATATATTGTAGTCTAATACAGTTTATCAAATCCTTTTACGAGTTCAGAGTCGCTTTTTTACTTTTTATCTCTTGCATGCTGAACTGAGCAACAAGGTTTCAAAGATTTTAGTTTATTTATTACTTTAGTTCTTAAAATCAACCTTGAATATACTATCTGGTATTCCGAGTAGCAAAAATAAGAGATATAATATTTACTTGCAAGAACAGTTATTTATCATCTTGAATTCTACTTATTGTTAGCGAACCTTTTATTTTGCATCTTTAACTTCGGTTTAGCAAAAAAATAATTTCAATTCAATCCAAAAAAAAAAAAGAGAAATAAAAGAAATTATTTCAGCATGATCGTCTGCAAAAGTTTCATTTTGAAAATGCGGGATCTTCTTATTGTTGTTTTCTTTTTTTAGAAAGTTGATTATTCTATTTTTAACATTATCGACATTCAGAAGCAAGAAGCAACAATTTCAGAACTATAATCAAAATCATTAGATTTCGAAAAAAAAAAAAAAAGGAAAAGGTATCAATTCAGAGAGCAACAAAATGAAGAGAATGATTCGTTTTTCAAAAAAAAAAAAATATGCTTCATGTCTATAATGCATTGACTGATTGTCACCAAAGACTTCTCCTATTGTGTTGTCTTAAAAAGTGTAGTTTTCGAAGGTTTCTTTTATTATTTACAAGGCATTAGTTTTGTACTTCAAACCATTAACTATGCGTTTTTCTTTCTTTCTTTTTACTTCTTTACTTGTCCACTCCCTGGTCTCCGCAAAGAATCGTCTGTTCATCTTGGCAATTGTGTCTTTGATCCAAATTTATCAATCTACAATCAACTAATTCTGCTATTTTAATTTACTAACATATGTTGCTAATTTCATTAGAACAATAATAATATGCAGTAGCAATCTATTTCATTAGTATATGGATTCATTAAAAAAGCAATAAAGCATTCCATAATGCTGTATGTGCAAGCAAAGAAGATTTTTTTTTTCTTTTATTTTTTTGCTTATTTAGCAAAAAAATCTGCCCGTTTAGTTGTTCAGCAGTCTTCCGGCATAAATTATTATGGAAAATCGGAACTCTCTTAACTCCTGCTTGTATCCTAGTCCTTATTTTACCGAAGGGCTTCTTATTATAGTCAATATTAGACTTTTTTTTTTAATGTATGTTAAAGTTCCAAAATAGGAAAACAACTATAGTAAAAATAAGAA
Source organism: Saccharomycopsis javanensis (assembly GCA_031125485.1). NCBI lineage: Eukaryota > Fungi > Ascomycota > Saccharomycetes > Ascoideales > Saccharomycopsidaceae > Saccharomycopsis > Saccharomycopsis javanensis. The sequence goes on from JASTUL010000036.1 coordinate 14,130, forward strand.
AAGGGTGCATTTAGAAATCACCATTTTAGGAAGTAGATTTAAGGAACAGGTAACAAGGGACGTTGCGAAGAAAAGAGAAAAATGTCTCGCTACTGCTAATATTGCAAAAATAACATACAACCATTTATATTTTTTTGTTTTTTTTGATTCAGTTTTGTAATTACCCTAAATAATGCCTTACAAATTTCAATAGATAGTCTTGTTATCATTATCCATGTTTTTCTTTTATCAATCAATGCATCTCTCATTAGCATTAATTCTTTACTGCCGGGAAGATGAACGAAAATTATGAGAGTAGAAAGAAATTTGGCGATAGCAAACTCGGAACTACAACAACCTCTTCAGGTGTTCATTCGGAAACATTCGTTATTTTGTCGACATGAAATAAAAGTTTAATAAATAATAAAAACGGTAACGACAACAGCAACCGGAAGGGTTGTGTTGCCGCTTCCATGTTAACCTTGTAGACCTTGTCTTTCCCGCAATTCAAACATTTTGTTTGAAAATAAGAATACCAAATATGAAATGTCTGGATCAAAATCAATAATCTTCTCATTATTTAATAATTTTTCAATCTTTTAAAATAGGTGTTTTTTGGAATAATCAAATTCTTTCTAGACATTAATTCTCCATGCTAAGTGGTATCCAAATAAATTCGTGTTTATCATTCACTTAATAAATTTTATTTCTTAGTGAATTCATCAAAAAAGGACGAAGCTATCAGACAGATATAGAAACCTATTAGGAAACTCTTTCCAGGTAACTGATTCGTATAAAACAGAAATACAATTGGACAGATAGAAAAGTGATAACTAAACTCATGGGTTACCAATTAAATTTATTTCAATGTGTCTTCATCACGACTATTCATAGAAACATAATATCAAAAACTAAGTGAAAAATGTACTATTGAATATCTAGAAAACCCAAAATATCACTGGTTAGAATTATATTGAAGACTATTGATCTAAAATTTAAATATCAAGTATTGCAATCAAGTATGGAAATAATTTTTTCTCAACACCGCTTTTTTGGGATCTCTTCTATATATGTATAATTTCGTTATTCAAAATGGTGTGTATACACAAACTTTTCTCTTATATATATTATAGCATAATACAAATACAAATGTCTATTATATATAAGTCTTGATGAAAAATTATTTTAAATCTAATAGAAAGAAATTAAACGGTAGTACAGAAAGTAATTTCTAAAGTAAAATAATTCATGTCGAACAAACTAAAAATGTAAAGTCCAAATAAAAAATTATTTATCCTAAAAAATAAAATAAAATAAAAAAAAAAAAGATACACTTGGTTCTTCTCTTCTATTGATATTAACAACTTTTTTCAATTATTTATAAATATAATCAATGGAGCCGAAAATCATTATTATTATTAATTTATTTATTTCTACTTGTAATTTCATCCAATTTCGCACCATTCTATTTATAGAACTCCAAAAATAGCGATGTCCAAAATAAAACTAAAAACAAAAATTTGTACAACATGAAATCATAAATTTCGTAATTTCAAACTGGAAAAAAAGAAAGAAAAATGTCATTAGTCTTTAATAATAATATCACTAATTTCCAAGTGTTTAACCTTCACTTCAAAAATGTTATAAAAGATCTATTCACACGTAACAAAGTCAATAATATTAATAAAAACTTTGCTCCACAAATTTTCAAAAAAAGAAATTTCAATTTAAACCTGTTTTCCTTACACTTTTTTATCCTCAATTATTGGAGCATCTTGAATCGCCATATTTTTCTCCTCTACGAGGTATGTCTGCTCATACTCCTTGTCACCTATCATATTCATCGTTTCAACCTGTTGTTCCATGATAACTGCTTCTTTCAATTCTTCTTGTGACATGATATTATCAGTAAACTCATCAGTATCATCAATTATCAACTCATCATCATCAATTATGTCCGCAAACTGCTTATTCCCGTCTAAAATCATTTCCATATCACAGGAATATTGTGCTAAAATTTTGAAGCTCGAATAGAATACCATTTCAAGTTCAGTTGGCCTTTCAAATCTCCATTCTAATTTAGAATCTCCACCAATATTTTTCATGATAATGTCCACTAATTTAAATCTGTCAAACTTTTGCTCCGCTTGGCACATTGTAGAGTACCTCACTAACTGCTTGTAATAAAGTTGATCATATTTACCATATATATGATATTTTTCAATGAGCTTATCAATAATACTTTTTATCTCTCTAATATCAGAAATATTATAAACCTTTATCGATATATAATAATCGAGAAATAGTATATCATCATTCACAATCGCATTTCTCAAAATTATATTCTCTAATTCAGCAACCTTATCATTCGACAAAAGAGGAACCGTTTTTAATACACTTATTGGCCTCACAGAAGCTTTGAAAATTAAATCCTTACTTAATTTTTGAAATGGATTATCTGAAAATTCCGTAGTATGACCAAAAAATGGACAAATTACTTTCCGGAAAAATCGAAAATGAAAAAATCGCTCCAGTCCTGTCATACTTAGCTTTTCAAAGATTTTTGGTAATATTGAACTTTTAAACAAAATTTTCTGTCCTAGCCTGAATCTATTTTGTTCATTTTTAATGATTCTCATTAGATGATTGAGATTCTTAATCTTGAAGAAAACTTTTGGATTACTGTGGCATGCTATAGATTCCACAATCCTTAGATATACCAATTGTTTCCACTCGTGGTTCAATTGGGTATCTGACTGAACTTGTCTTATAAGATTTCTTTTAATTTTAAAATGCTTATCGTTCAGATGATGCTCATTTTTCGATATTATAAAATCAACCAATTTGTTGAAAACTGGTACATCAAGTTTCAAGTTCGCTAATTCATTAAAAATTCTGGTACAAAATTCTGGATTAAAATGAGATTTATTTACCTTGTTGAAAGATCTAGAGTAAATCTTATAAATTGCATCAGTTTCCAGTAACCCGTGACTTTCAATTAATTTCTTTAATAATTTAAAAAAACACACATGGTTATCTGTATAATCCAAATATTTTATTAAACAATTCTTGGTTAATATTCCATCTAGAATTAATTTCTTGTTCTTTTCTTCATTTAATAAAATATCTAATTGGAACAATAAGTCTGCTACAGGATAATTTCTAAATTTCAAAGCTTGTAAAAATAATTCTCTAAATTCCATATCAGATAATTGATTTATCAAATTAAGAGCAATTTGAAAATTTCGCGTATCTTGATGTACAATGCATAGTGACAAAAATTTAAAATAATTCCCGACTTCAAATTTGAAAGCATCAAACCCAAGCTCATTAACAGCTAATGTTTGCAATTTTTTGAAATTTAATATGGCCGAATAATATTCTTCATTATTAATTGCTTCATTCAACAAAAACTGATATTTAATTCTTTTTAGATTTGTACAAATCTTTTTTCTCATACTTTTCTTAATTCCATTAGTGTCGCTATCTTCATAACATGTAATTCTATGAATATACAAGTTTAATAAATCTAAATATCTAATTTTATCTGTCGGAACCATAATTATTTTACTCAAGTTTTTGAAATAGTTACACAAACTTTTTTGCTTCATATTATAATATAATATATCATGTTTTATTATAAAATTTTTTCTATGTTTTAAAATTCTCAATCCAAAGTCAGCCAAAATTTCACAATCTTCAATATCAAATTTTTTTGTACCACAAGAGTTAGAAAACCCATTATATTCTATTTTACCAACCTGCCTATCATGCTTTATCAATTCAAGTGATTTATTTCTCGCTGTTTCCACTAAATTCTCCGATACTTTTTCAAGTATTAAATAGTAATATTGATTGTATCTCGATAAAAGATATCCGTTGGCATCCAACTTATTAATTATTCTATAAAATTCTCTTGGCTGACCAACTGATCTTGTTAGCTCACTAATGGCGTTTTGAACATATTTTTTATTAAACATTTAAAATATTAACAGTACAAAATTAAACTATACTCAAAGTTTTTACTTCTTTAATCTATTTGATAAATGCAATTATATTTAATGAATCTATCAATTCAAACTGTCAAAATGTCTCTCTTAGATCATGTTCCACTGCATTTGAAAAAATGGAAAATTCACTAAAATGCATACAATAAATTTTATGTGAAGAGCAATGCAAAGAGATTTTATGAGTACTACCTATATATATCGCTCATTAAGAAAAAAAAAAATCAAAATTTTAACATTTAAGTAATAAATCTAGTATTTTATCAAAGAAACCATATCATGCAATAATATTGCTAATAAATCAAACATGATAAAAAATATGATTCCTACTAGCAAGTTTTTATCATTGTGCAAGAGATTGTACTCTACGAAAAGACCAAGTTATGAGATCTTCGACAGAGCATTAAAGAATCATCAAAAGGTACCGAAAACTTCAAATTTCCAAGATGTTCAATATCTAAAAGAGGAATCAATCAAAAAAATAATATCTACATTATCGTTTATTAACAGAGATTTTTCAAATTTATTAGACATTGGAAGCTCATATGGACATTTTGCAGATGTTATTACCAAAAACGATGAAATCAAAAAAAAAGACGGAAAAATTACAGGTATGGAAACTAGTGATGATTTATATATGAAAGAAATTCAGTTAGTCAAATCTAAGTTAAAAAATGTTTATATGGTAGACAACAATAGAGAGCTTTTAAATTACAAGAAATTTAAAGGGGAAGAAACTAGAGATTCAAGCTCTGGACTAAATGTTATCAAAATCCATACGGATGAGGAAACCCTTGAAGATCCACAATTGACAAAAGAAAAATTCAATTGTTTAATTAGCAACTTATCAATGCATTGGATTAATAATCTTCCTTTTTTTTTGGATAAATGCTTCTCTTTATTGAAACCTAAAGACTCAATATTCATTGGATCAATGTTTGCGCAAGATACGTTATTTGAACTAAGATCTTCGCTACAATTAGCGGAGCTTGAAAGAAAAGGTGGTATATCACCTCATGTTTCTCCGTTTGTCACAGTCCAAGATTTGGGTAATTTATTAAATAGATCGGGTTTCAAAATGATTACTATTGATATTGATGAAATCGTTATTGAATATCCTGATTTATTAACTTTGATGAACGAGTTGCAATTAATGGGGGAAAATAATTGTTTATATGAAAGAGAAAACTTAAGCAAGGACGTATTGTTAGCTGCTGATGCAATTTATAAGAAGTTTTATGGGATTTCTGATAATACAGATGGTCAAAATAGAACGATCTATCCTGCTACATTTAGGATATTATTTTTTATTGGTTGGAGAGATAACACTATTCAGCATGCCGAAAAAGGTTCTCAAACTGTAGATTTCAAAGACATACTATAAATAACCAAATTTAAATGATCAACATAGTTATATATTACAAAATAAATCTATTCTCAATATATGTATATATTAAATTAATGATACTTCATAAAATTCTATACTACAAGAAAATAAAACAAGAAGAAAACTATTTCATTTTCTATTATATTTGATGATGATCACTTTTGAATTTTTTTTTGCTATCATGAATCATTTGGTGTCTTTTTTTTCTCTTTTGAGATACAACCTTTGGAACTGTTGAAATCTTATCTCTTTGAATCTGTTTGTATTTCAAATTTTTCTTTTCCTTTTTGGATATCTTGCCTAAATTGTCCATCCAGGATTCTAAGTTATTATTTGACTGTTTAACTACATTGACTATAGACTTTAGAGCCACGGTATCTTCTTTTGTATAAAAAGTGTAAGCTTTACCTAAATTACCATTTCTACCAGTTCTACCAATTCTATGAATGTAATCACTACTTGATTTTGGAACATCATAATTGATAATAATGTTTACATTTTTGAAATCAATACCTCTAGCCAACACGTCAGTACAAATTAAACACCAAACTTTTCCTTGTTTAAAATCATTAATTACTTGGTTTCTTTGGGCTGGGGTTCTCTCAGAATGGATCACATCCACTTTTAAATTATCATAAAGCAATTCATGATACAAAGACTTTGCACGAATAATAGATTGTAAGAAAATTATAATTGGAGGTTTAAACTCACTATTCAAAATCATATTACGAATTTCTAATAATTTACCCTGTTCATTACCACAAAATACCAATTTTTGTTCAATATTTAAATTTGCGGCTTGTTTATTACCTATTATTAGACGAACATAATCTACATTCATTAATGATTCACAAATTTCTTCAACATGAGATGGGATTGTAGCACTGAACATAATTTTTTGTAATTGATTCAATTTTTCGTTACCAATATTGTTCAATAATGTATCTATTTGACTGACAAAATCTTTATCAAATAGCTTGTCAGCTTCATCAAAGATCACAGTTTTCAAATTTTCTATCGATAATTTTCCAATATTTAGCAACTCATTTAATCTTAATGGAGTGGTTATTAATAAATCAAATTTATCTGGTTTGATTAAATCTGTCTTAAATTTGTTTGCCGTATTTTTGTTCAACAATTTCACATTTATTGACAAATTTAATCCCTTAGTGAGTTTTAAAGCTTCCTGATGAATTTGGCTAGCTAAATCTTTAGTGGGAGTAATTATTATAATTTGATTTTTATGTTGCAGTTTTTTATTTTTATGACCAGATTCTTTTTGCAAAATAGAAATCAACGCAGGTACTAAAAATGATAATGTTTTACCGGAACCTGTTGGCGCACATGCCAATAAATCCCTTTGGTTTAAGATTATAGGAATCGATTCTGATTGTATCGGTGTAGGATTGACAAAGCCAAATTCTATCAAATTTTCTAAAAGTTTACCATTGCTGGATAAAATATTATATCTTTTGACTAGATTTTCAAAGCTAAAGATAGGCAATGGTACATCTTCTCCTATAATTTTAGCTTTGTGTGATTTTCTCAACTGTTTGGCTTTATCAATATTTTCTTCACTGTAAAGATTGATATCATAAATTTTGTCTTCTTCTTCTTCTTCTTCTTCTTCTTCTTCTTCTTCTTTTTCTTCTTTTTCACTTTCGCTTTCATGACCGTCTTGTTCATGATTCAGTTTCAAAACTTTCAGTTTTTTCTTCAACGTATGAAAAAAATCTAATTCTTTATCAATTGTGTTTTCAAGTCTTGAATCACCTATAGAATTACCGTTAAGCTTATCATCTCTCACGTTATTAATGTATTTTTTGTTGGTGGTCGATTTCTTAATGTTTGCACCCCTACTTAATAGTCTGAAAATATCCATTTTTTTTCCTTATTTATTTTTCTCTCTTGCTTCTATATTCAACTATGTATTTATACTTCTCAGAATACAGAAATGAAATATGAAATATTTGGAAAGGAACCATTTTATGATTTCGATTTATTCTATATATTTAAGATATTTTTTTCCTATTTTTTCATGTATTCATTCTTCTGCTCATCTCTCTTGACGGTTTTTTTTCTCAACTAAACCTCTATCACGTGATTCAAGAATATATGTTGACGGTGCGTTGTAACCATTGATTTTTCAAAAATAGAAAAATAGAAAATGTTGCATTTCGTAAAGGTAAACGTAGATTTCTCACTTAAAATTGGAATTGAGCAACTCGACATACTAACATTTATTTCAGATATTGAAGAGCATTTCTTAAAAGATATATTGCAAAAAAAATAATTATAGAATTGCAGACATAATGTTAGTAACATATAATCCAACCACTAAAAAAGTAGGGGTTTCTCAAGATCTTTTGAACGAAAACAAGGAATTTTATAATGAAGTGAAAGAACAGGTCACTCAGCTTAATGAACTTTCAAAGCAAGTGATTAGTCATAATCCTGTACCTGTTCAGCAACCAACCAAAGAAATTTCTATGAAGATTAAAAAAGAACACGAATCAGGGATTCAAAGTTTGAAAAGTGGTAAGTTTGAAACTGCTATTAATCATTTCAGTAAAGCGTTAGATATAGCTACAAGTGATAGAGATAAATGGGAACCTTTTCAAGTAAGCTTGTTCGAAGCACATTTATGTTTGAATGCAAGAGCAGATGCTTATTTATTAGCAGGAAAATATGATTTAGCTTTACAAGATTGCAGCTTATTAATAAGTACTATGAATTTAAACGCTGAAACGTTCTACAAGAGATCAGTAGTGTATTTACAGTTGGGATTATTGGAAGAAGCCAAAGCAGACTTGGAAAGAGGTTTGATCTTTGCTAAAGGTCCTGTCATGGAAAGATTACTTAAACAGTTACAGGTTGTTAGATTTTTGATCGATGTTGAAAATGGAGATGTGGACCAGCCGGTGGTTGAAAAGAAATAAAGAATTAATAATAGTAAGAACCAAAATTGATTTAGTCAATCATTCTTTCACAAGTATCCTAGTATAATTATTTTATATATATTAGAACAACAATCTAATGCTTAACAGTTTCAATATTTGTTATTTAGATTTCCAATATTTGAATGTCAAACAATCTCAATTTTTCAATGTTGAATATCTATATTTTTTAGCAAATATATATGTTACATATACATATAATAAATATTTTTTTTGAACATCTTTTTATTGTTAATATGAAACTTGACTACATTTTGAGAATTTGTATCTTTAATATACAAGCATATTAAACTTTTGATAAATATCTCATTTCTCATTTTTGATAAATTGTTTGATTTTTTTTTTGTTTAATTGTTTTATTATTATTTAAATTTTCAATTGCAAATAATACTACCTTATATACAACATACCACAAATGTCAACTATCAAATAACACAGTTTTTGTTCATTTGTTTCATGCATTTCTTTTTTCACTCTCCATCATCTTTCTACTTAATTAAAAGATAACTCTTTAAGATTTGCATAGTTTGATTGTAGTGGATTTAATGGTGTTTAGCTTCACCAAATTCAGGATATCCAAATACTTGTCTTCTACCGATGATTTCACCCAAAGCAAACAAACCAAATAATTGAACAGTATAAGAACCAAATTTAATGACACAATCCTTGTTGATAGATTGGAAAGTCTTTTGAGTGTTGTTGAGGAATAATTCTGGTTGTTTAGCCGCATTGAGAGCACATTGATACAATTGTTTGTAAACGGTTTCGAAATCTTTAAGAGATGGTGGAGAAAGACCTTCTTTAGAATAGACTTGTTTAGAGACTTCGGCAATAACCTTACCCCAGTAAACAGTCTGGGTTGTTAAGGTGGAGAATCTATCACCAATAGATTTCTTGGTGGCAGAGGAGGTGGAGTTGAATCTGATACCTTTGAGGAAGGTCTTTTGGGTAGTCAATCTAGTAAAAAACATTATTGTTGTGTGCGTGTGTGTGTTTGTATGTATACCGTAAATATATTTATCTATTGATGATATCACTTGTCTGCTATAGTCTATAAACTATTACTATACCAGTGTAATACAGGTCAATCTACCTTTCAAGTAATAATTAAATTTTGAATATTTGAAAGAATGAAGAAAAAAAGAAAAAAAAAAATTTTTTTTCTCATGTAAACGGGTTTATGTATAGTACACAATTACGCAGCCCGGGAAAATTATTGCAATAGCCAATCAGAAGGCATAAATAAAGAAGAAGAGAAACCTTATAACAATATTACTATAATGTCATAGTTGGTATTAGGATTACAATAGTTTTAGATAAAACTTTATAGAAACCTAAAATATTTTTAGAGTAATTTGACAAAGATATCTTACATGATTCTTGAAGTTATTGCAGTATTTGAAATTGTAAGATATATTAGGTAGATAGATCATTGCGAATCCTAGGCCACACATAGATCATACAATCTTTTGGATTGTATTTTAATTTGATTTTGACAATCTAGATAATAAACCAAAATTCATCGATGAGAAAGTACCAATTATAATATATGGAATCATTTTTTGTTTGACTTTGCAATTCAAAAGACTCTCTTTAATAAAAAAATCTTTTTATTTACAAGTTTTTTTTGCTATTGTTTATCTTTTACTTATTTTAGACAATGATTGTATCTTGATTCACCTAAGTCCCTTTATTTATTTATTTTATCATATTACTTTCGATATGAAGTTTTGGTTAAAATCCATGGACAAAATGTCTCTCTAAGATTAATAATTAAATATGCATAAGCTAATAGTTCAATTTGTCTGGTAATATCTCTCAGATAGAAAACATATCTCTAAAACGATGAGCTCAAGCTCTTTATGTATTTAAATCTGACATCTAAGCATATTTGACAAATTCCAATAACTGGAGCTATTTGCCAACAAGCGAATTCAAGATCAAAAATTGCTACGATCTTTATAATGCGGTTTATCTTTGCAAGTCATAATTTTATTTTTGATGATATATGATTATTTATTTTTGCATTTAATTCATTAGTATGTACGAATAATTAAAAAAAAAAAAAAAGTAGTGACAAAACTGTGCTGATTGAGTTCTTTTGTTATCTGGTTAGTAATAGATTTTAATGGTTAGGTCGAATAATAGATTATTAGATGAAGAGAATTTCAATGCAAAAGAAAAACATTCAAAAATTCAAACTTATGAAAAAAAGAAATGCAAATTAAATGATCTTCTATATACATTAAAAACAATTCTCACAAAACAGATGGAACTTGTAAATATATTGAATCTAGAATAGATAAAAGCCTATTGATAATAATTGTAGAAAACTCCAGAAAAGACTTAGGAATTGACAAATTTTGATGACTTGAGGTAAACTACGTTAATCAAGCGCTACTTCAGCAAGTTGATGGTGTTTTTTCTTCTCTAAATATATCGTTCTATTTCAAAGATAGACAAAAAAGGAAAACAATATCTAATAACGTTCAAGATTTCTATTTTTCAAATTAGTAGTAATTATTTTCATTCTATCAGTTATTGAATTATGAGTAATGCACTAAGTTATTGGTTTTATGTTAACTTCGTCCAGTTATCTGTTTCATAAATAATTCGTTGCATCTATCGAAATGAGATGTCCGTACAACACAAAAAATGAATATACTTGGACCCTTCAGCTTTTAAAAATTGAACCAGAAAGCTTTTATTGTTTCAAACGTTATCCCTATGCTTAATTCCGAAGCTATATTGCTGATTTTGCACATTTCTATTTCATCACAACCTACTGAGCTTGTCTACTTTACAATATTTTTGTCTTTTACAATTGCATCGTATATATTTGTCTCAACTGTTTCGTATATCCAATTCTTGGCATGTTCTACTCTTTTTGCTTCTTTCATTATTTTCCTTTGCTAGTGTGTACTACACATTGTTATACTAATAACCTTATCACAAAAAGAAAGAACCTTAATTCTGGTAATTGTTATTCTACTTTTCTTACAGTTCGTTTATCAATTTGTTTGATAATTCTTTTGCAATCCTTTCTAAACTCTTCTTTTTTCTGTCTCATACCGCTCTCAAATTCTTAAAGTCAATTTGTTTTATTGTTCCTTGGTTTTAAGCTTTACTTACGGTTATCAATGGTTATCAGAAGAATAGCTACGGCTGTATAATGTACGCGCACGCCGGCCGGGGAGGCATAATAGGGTTACTGATCCCTAAAAGCAATAATTTGCGAAAATTCTTAATAAATAGCGGGAAAAACTCACAATACTGGAAAAATGATATAAATAGAGATACAATTCCAACCATTTGGTTAAGGTTTTATCAAGAAGTAGTGATAACATTATACAATTATAAAACACAAAAAGATCATTATTATTGTCAATTGGTTTAGTCAAACGATATTCAAATAAATTAACTAATAATATATCGATAGATAAATAAGATGTCTGCCTCTGCTGTCAATTTTAATATTTCATCTGAGACCACTGTGGAATATGAAAACAAATATTCCGCTCACAATTACTCACCATTGCCTGTTGTTTTCCACAAAGCAAAAGGAGCTCATGTATGGGATCCTGAGGGTAAAGAATATTTGGATTTTCTCTCTGCTTATTCTGCAGTTAACCAAGGACATTGCCATCCAAAGATCATTCAAGCGTTGATTGATCAAGCTCAGTTAGTTACCTTGTCTTCAAGAGCGTTCTCCAGTGATGCTTTTGGTGTCTTTGCTAAATATATCACTGAATATTTTGGTTTCGAAAAAGTATTACCAATGAATACTGGTGCAGAAGCGGTCGAGACTGCCCTTAAATTAGCTAGAAGATGGGGTTATGTTAAAAAAAATATTGCTCCTAATGATGCTATCATCTTAGCTGCTGCCGACAATTTCCATGGTAGAACTTTGGGTGTCATTTCAATGTCCACTGATCCAGATGCTACCACAAATTTTGGTCCTTTCATTTCTGGTGTAGGTCCAAAGATTCCAGGTACAGAAAATTCAATTATTAGATATGGTAAAATTGAAGATATAGAATTGGCTTTGAAAAATGCTTCCGACAAAATTGCTGCAATTCTCTTAGAACCTATCCAGGGTGAAGCAGGTATTGTGGTTCCTCCACCTGATTATTTCCCAAAGGTTGCAGAATTGTGTAAAAAATACAATGTCTTACTTATCTGTGATGAAATTCAGACTGGTATAGCAAGAACTGGTGAAATGTTATGCCATCAGCATTACAAAATCAAACCTGATATAGTTCTTCTTGGTAAAGCCATTTCTGGTGGTGTTTTGCCGGTATCTGTTGTTTTATCTTCTGATGAAATCATGTCAACTCTTGAACCAGGTTCTCATGGTTCTACCTATGGTGGTAACCCATTGGCTTGTCGTGTTGCCGTTGCCGCTTTGGAAGTCGTCAAAGATGAAAATTTGGTTGAACAAGCTAAAGTTAAAGGTGAATGGTTGAAAAACCAATTGACAAAATTGCAAGCTGAATCAAACGGTATTATTTCGGAAGTTCGTGGAGTTGGTTTATTGAGTGCCATTGTAATTGATCCTTCAAAAGCTAATGGAAGAACTGCTTGGGATCTTTGTTTATTAATGAAAGACCATGGTGTTCTAGCTAAACCTACACATGACCATATCATTCGTTTGGCTCCACCTTTGATCATAAGCCAAGAAGATTTACAAAAAGGTGTTGACGCCATCGCTCTCAGTTTGAAGAAATTGCCAACCGTGGAAAAAGTTGCTCACCATTAACCAAATTCACGCTACATTTTTGGCTAAACATTTCGAAAAAGATTAACAAAAGGATTTGCATATGCATTAAATACAAATAAAATTAAAAATGAATTTTTATTATTGCTACATGTGATATCTTGTGAAACTTATATAATATCTATTTTTTTTATTGATTATAGAATATATATAAAGCTTACAAGAAATGCAATAATCGTAAAGAGAAATTTTTGTAGCTCAATGATCAATTTGGATTGTTCAAATCTTCCAAAAAGTACATTTTGATTAAAATATTTGAAATATTTGATGAATTGTTCAGGTTGAAATCTCTAGATTCCGGGTAACCTTTGGTAGAGAAAAATCAAAATCCAAAAAAATCGAAAAAAAATTATCTCTCAAAGAAGAAAAGAAAATTTTTCGCATTTTATCGGATTCTTATGAACGATTATTAGCCAGTAATTTCTCCATAGTACAGAAAATAAGGTAAAAACTAATATACTGAACACTAATACCAATACGTATTGACTTTTAATTTGATATTTCACATCTTTTAAATAGGTGATTCAAATACTTTTGAGATTATAATTCTTGTTTTTTTTTGTTTTTGAAACATTAAATTTAAACTTAAATAAGCTAGAAAAAAAAAAAAAAAAAAAAAAAGAAGATAAAGAAAAGATCTTTCAGTAATTTAACTAATTGAATAATAGCAATTGGTCTATATTATTCAGTATATATCAATAAGAATTATATAACAAAAAAAATCATGTCTTTTTTTGATAATAATATTAGCAAGCCAAGGGAAGTCAATTTCCAAGAAAGCTATGCGGAATTGCATGATGATGATGATGAATTCAATGATGAAACTTTTGGTGGTGATATCTCTACTATTGGAAGAGATTTCACTTTTGGAGAGGTTCCGCAAAGACAAACAATTCAGCCCCAACAAAAGCAACCTAAGGTTTCTTATGCTGCTGCTGCGTCTACTGCTTCTCAAAACTTGGATTTTTCAGTGAAGCCTTTGGATTCATTATGGGGGACAACCACAGCGACAACGACAACTCAACAACAACCAGAAAAGAAGAAGATTTTATCTTTGGAAGAGCTTGAGGCCAGTATCAATAACATTCCAACATCAGGTAGTAATAATAGCGGTCAACAAATGTTTCCACATCAAGGTTTCCCAACTGGAGCCACTCAATTTCCTCCTGGAATGCCTCCACCACCAGGCTTTGTTGCTCCCCCAATGAATTATATGCCAGCTGGTGTTCCACTCCCTCCTCGTCATCATATGGGATATCCTGTTGCCGCACCACTTCCTCACATGCAAATGAACTACATGCCTGGTCCTCCTCCACATATGGGTACTGGTGGTCACCCACCACCTATACCCCCACAATTTTCACAACTTCCTGTAATGCAAGTTGGTGGTGGTCCATTACCTATCCCTCCTCTTCCACAACAGCAACAACCACAACAAGGTGTACCATCTTTAAATACGGATTCTAAGATCAATGAAGAACAATTACAGAAACAACAGCAAACATCGGAAAAAACTGCTACAGGTAGTGCTAATAAAGAAAGTATTAATATTGAAAAGACTACGTTGACTCCTGAAGAAGAAGCTAAATTAGCAGTGAAAGCGAAAAAACTCGAACGTATGTCCAAGTACCATAATATCATGACTCCAAAGGATAAGGACTTTGTAACAAGATGTCAAATCTCTCAAATTGTCACTGATGATCCATATAATGAAGATTTTTACTATCAAATATTCAAGGTTATTAGATCTCATCATCCAGCTGCTACCATGCAAAATGATGATGGTTCTTTGAACTATATTGCTCAATATTATTTGGAACATTCAGGTCATAAATTGGGTGGTAAGTATCAACGTGTTGATGTTGCATTACAAAGAATGCAGCATCAAGTTAGCAGAGCTGTCAGCGTTGCCAGAGATAGACCAAAGAATTCTCAATACACCAAGGAAGGTTCATTAGGAAAAATCAGTATTGCCAGTGGTAAAACACCAAAGAGACAACTAGAAATTATGAAAAAAGAAATCGAGAGCAATGCTAATACAGATGTTAACGGATTAAATAATGATATTCAATTGGCTGATGAAAATAACGGGGGAAGCGCTTCTATTACGAAGTTAAGCAAAACTGATGCTTTATTAGGATTGGAAAATGCTTATTTGGAAGTATTGAAATTGGAAGCATGTGAGAAAAATCATGAACCTATTGACCCTACAAATTTATGGAATTCTTTAAATATTGATAATCAAGGCAAAATTGAAGAGAACTTGTTTGTATCATATTTAAATTTTGATAAAGGTATTAAATTATTTGCTAGAATCCTTAGATATTTGACTAATGATCAAAAATTGAAATTAATCGAAAATTTCATTAAAAAAATTTCTCTTTTGAAAATTATTAAACAATCAAGTTATGATTACTACTATTCCGAAAAAATTACGAAAGAACAAGCTAATAAAATTGATAAAAAATGTGAATTTTTCACATCTATGGTTTTGAAATTCATAATTTCATACATTTCCAATGATTTAAAATTCAATGATATCGTCAAATTAATTATTGCTATTATTAATTACAACTCTTTACCATTTATTTTGCCAAACAAAATTGGCTTAACTTTGATCACTGTCTTAATCTCCAAAATTGAATTAATTAAACAAGATATCAATATTATGAGCAGTGATTTGATCATTTGGACCAACGTCTATGATAAATTATTTAATACCCTAATTAATAACTTAATAACTGTTTTCCCTAAAGATTTATATGTTAATGACAAAGTATCATTTACAAACAGTAAAGAACATCAAGTATTTGATGATTCTTACATTTGGCATTTCTTGGCTTCGTTAGCATTAGCTGGTAAGTTACAACATCAAAGAATTATAGTTGATGAAATTAGAGAAAAAGTTTTTGAATGTGTGGAATTTGCTAAAAAATTGAATAATGATGAAAAATTAAAATTTGAAGCCCAAACAAAGTTGAATCATTTGAATTTGTTTTTAAATGTAATGGGATTAAATGCCAATGAAAACGGTGACATCGCTGAATTAAAGTAGTATCTACATCTTAAGATGAAAGTACTATCAATATCATAGAATTTAAGTAATATATAAACTCCAATTTATATAATCTGTTATAAGTTAGAGGATATTTTCTTCCTTCTTTTTTTTTTTCCTTTTTTTTTTCTTTTTTTTTTTCATAATGTACAATATATTATTTTACTTCTATATGATTGATATTACACGTTAATAGCAGATAATTGTTACTATTCTTTGTTTTGTGGTTCTATTTTATCTTTTTTTTTGAATTTTCTAAAAAATTTATAGATTGGATTTTCATTTTAATTATTTATATTATTCAGCTTACAAGCTAATGACTCAATTTTTTATGTTTGATGATATTATGTTATTTAAGAATAATCAATCATTACTTTATATGAATATAAATTTCTAAATATTGAAAAATTTTGCTGCTTCTTTCGGTCAATCACGGAGCCAGTTCCGGGGTAAAAAAAACTCAGAATTCTTCTGATTTTCAAATAGAAATCTTGCCCGTTTCATCTCTGAATATACCCGACTGACCATCGTAATTTAGAAACGATCAAAACCGTGTTTGAGAAAACAACTATCTCGGATAATCTAACTTAATTTTAATCATCGATTATTTATTTAACGGTTAAAATAGATATCTCACTAAATAACTTAATGAAACGCTTTTCAAATATTTGATGCTTTTGTTTGCATAGTTTCTACCCAATTTTCTCTTTTTGTAGGTTGTATCGCTCCAAATATTAATTTATGGATACTTTATATCAAATTGACGACTAGCTGTTATAAATGACCTATTTTGTATTTTGGTTAGAATCTATATTGATTTATAGTGTATTATATCCTTACTTTTATCAGGTTGTATGAACCAATAACAAAAATAATTAAAAAAGAAAAAAAGAAAATAACAAATAATAAATCACATAAATATAATATTTAGTGATTTCTTTTTATAATTATATTCTGTTTGAGTCTAATGTTTTATTTTTATTCTTCATACCATGAAAGATATTATTTGGTAAAATAAACTTAGAAGCTAATAGTTGATAGGTACAGTCCTTATAGGTATTTTTGTTTTTAAGAAAAAAAAATATGAGATTGTCTATCTATTTATTGATTTATCATACTCAACCAAGTCTAATCATAAATGAATTATATGTTATTTATGTTGTTCTCTTTAGTGATTTATTAAAAACAAAAAAATTGAACTACCTTTATACTTGTAAATACCAGCCAGATATATGGGTGATTGTTGCGTCATATATGCTCATAAAAATATTAGCTTGACTTTAGTTCTGTTCAAATAGAAAAAAATATATAATGTATGACACAATTTGGTTAATTAAAGTATACTACATTTGTATTAGGCAACTGTTAAATGTAATATGTTGTGTTCTTTGCTTTTATTTGGAGTATATAATCCCAACTTTTTGTTACTTAAATTTCCACTCCACAAGCCTTTGCTTATTTGTTGATATTTCAAAGACGCGTCACTTTTAACAATATGAAAAGATATTGGAATTGAAAAACCCGAGCACGTGATTATAAACTTTTTTTTTGTATTTTTTAAAGAATTTCCATATGCGGTCTTATAGTTTTACCCGAATGACTAAGATTTGTTCAGCGATGAACTGATATTCGGGCACTTCGGGCAAAACTGAGTGACTCATTGAAATTTTTTTTTTTTTTTTGCGTTTCGAACGTTTGTTAATGGCTGACTTATTATTAGCTTAAGGTAATATATTATATTGCCATAAAACTTTAGGAAAATCCTCGAATCTATTTCAAATTGACGCCTTCTTTTCTACTTCTATTCTCTACTTATTTTGTTTTATTTTTATTCTCTCGAAATCTAAGAACTACTTTCGATTATACTTACTAAACAATATTAACGAAAAGAAAAAAAAATAAGAGAAAACAATGGTTTACCCTTTATTACCATCTTTTACGGGATTAGATGACCCTAAATTATCATCTTTATCCATTACTGGAAATTTATTATTCAAGTTTAACCGGTCTTTAAATGTCAAAGAAATTTCTTCCAAATACCCATTAGCTGATATTTTTATTGACCTTCTTGGATTACAACTTGATGTTGCCAATATAATTGAACTTTTAAATAGTGGTGTCAAATACTTGATTACTGAGAATGAAAGTCTAATCAATGAAGGAATTCCAAAGGAACGATTAATTCTTAAGACAAAAGCTCCCGGTTTTGTGAATTATTTGATTTCTTCGACTGAAGAAATTACCGAAAAAGCTGAAGATATCAAGTATTTTATCGATTTTAGATCGGATTCAAAAAACTTGTCAAGTAATTTCAATACTTCTCAAGCAATTATTCCAATTTTGAGTTCTGAAAAGTTAACAGCTGATTATGAAGATAAGTCTTTAATTCCTATCGGTAAGTTTATTGAAGATCTTTTGACTAGCGATAGAACTGATGGTCTTTTTTCTACTATTGTCACTGATATTTATGATCATGCTTTAGGACTTGTTTATTCTAGTGAAAAGTCTATTAATGAAGCTATAAAAACAAAGACTGGTGTTTACCAATCAAGAAAGCGTGGATTGTGGTACAAGGGTGCTACCTCTGGAGATGTTCAAGAGTTGTTAAAAATAGATTTGGATTGCGATAATGATGTCTTAAAAGTCGTCGTCAATCAAAAAGGTGATGGATTTTGTCATTTAAAAACAAACTCATGTTTTGGAAATTTTAAAGGCTTGGCCAAATTGCAAGAAGTATTGCAAGATAGATTATCTAACGCGCCTGAAGGTTCCTACACTAAAAGATTATTTGATGATGAGAAATTATTGAATGCTAAAATTCAAGAAGAAGCTGATGAACTAATTGAAGCAAAGCTGAAACAAGAAATAGCTTTTGAAGCTGCAGATTTGATCTATTTCTCATTGGTTAAATGTATCAAGAATGATGTATCTATTGCCGATATTGAAAAAAGTTTAGACTTAAAGCATTTAAAGGTTACTAGAAGAAAAGGTGATGCTAAAGAAAAGTACTTGCCAAAAACAGATGTCCCAGTTGCTACGCCTGCTCCAGCTGAAACAGAATCAGCTAAAGATGACTCTTCAATTAATTTGAAGGTTTACAACATCGCTGATTATTCTAAGCAAGATGTCGCTAAATTAATGAAAAGACCTATTCAGTCTACTTCTAACATTATGAAGCTTGTTAATCCAATTGTGGAAAATGTGATTAATAATGGTGATAAGGCTTTACTTGAATTAACTGCCAAATTTGACAAAGTTGAACTCAAGTCACCAATTTTGAAAGCTCCATTCCACCCAGATTTGTATAAATTACCAAAAGATATAAAGGATGCCTTAGATTTGTCAATTGATAATGTTCACAAATTCCATCAAGCTCAGCTCTCCACAGATATTATGACGGTCGAAACCAGTCCTGGTGTTAAATGTTCAAGATTCTCAAGACCAATCGAAAGAGTAGGTTTATACATTCCAGGTGGTAGTGCTGTATTACCATCTACTGCTTTAATGTTGGGTGTACCAGCTAATGTTGCTGGATGTAAAGAAATCATCTTTGCCTCTCCACCAAGAAAAGATGGATCATTGACTCCTGAAGTTGTTTATGTTGCTCATAAAGTTGGCGCTAAAGCTATTGTATTGGCAGGTGGTGCTCAAGCTGTTGCTGCCATGGCATATGGAACTGAAAGTATTCCAAAATGTGACAAGATTTTAGGACCTGGTAATCAATTTGTTACTGCTGCTAAAATGTATGTTCAAAATGATACAAAGGCTTTGTGTTCTATTGATATGCCAGCGGGTCCAAGTGAAGTTTTGGTTATTGCTGACAATTCTGCTGATGCTGAGTTTGTTGCCGCAGATCTACTTTCGCAAGCTGAGCATGGTATCGATTCTCAAGTGATTTTGATAGGTGTCGATTTAACTGAAGAAAATATTTCAAAAATTCAAACAGCTGTTGATAGACAAGCTAGAGAATTACCAAGAGAAGATATAGTTAGAAAATGTATTGATCACAGTTTGATTTTGAATGCTAAGGATGTCAAACAAGCTTTTGAATATTCCAACATATATGCTCCAGAACATTTGATTTTACAAATCAATAATGCCAATCAATACCTCGACTTGGTTGATAATGCTGGTAGTGTTTTTGTTGGTTATTTAACTCCTGAATCTTGTGGAGATTACTCTTCGGGTACCAACCACACTTTACCAACATATGGTTATGCAAGAATGTACTCTGGTGTCAACACTAGTACATACTTGAAGTTTATTACCTCTCAAGAAATTAGTGAGACTGGTTTGAAGAATATTGGTCCTGCTGTTATGAATATTGCTGCTGTTGAAGGTCTTGATGCTCACCGTAATGCTGTTAAGATCCGTATGGAAAAGCTTGGCTTGTTGAAATAGGGTTCTTTTGTTTTTCTTCTATTATGCTCTAAAGCAATTTTTAGTTAAATAAATAATAAGAATTATTAACTGATACTGTAGTTCTCTTAATTATCTAAACTTACAGAGTGTTTGCTTGCAAGTTGGCCTGTTTCACTCTGAAATATATAAAAAAAATTGGCCTTTTTTGTTGGTTGTTTTAACTAGTCTTGTAATAATATGCATGTTGAATATTTAAGTTACGTTTTCCTAATGGCGGTGAGTTACAAGAAAAGAAAAAAAAAATACATTAAACCAAACCACTTACAAAGAAAATGGCAAATTGTATAACGATAGATACAAACAAGATACTCAACTATTAGAAAGTTTTTAGATATTCATCTATTAGAAGGTGTATAGCTAATGATCTATTAGAAAGTACACAGTTATTAATTTATTGGAAGGTAAATACTATACAGTTAGCAAATTGGAGATGAGTTTCTTCTTCAGAAGACAGCCTACAGATCCACTTATATCCAATAATAGCACAGTAGGCGATACAGCTGTTAATACCAATGGATTACTGACCAGCGGTACTAGTAATAATAATTTTGAATTTCATTGGAATCCTTTTCAAAACTATACACAACAGGCAATTAGATTGCCTGAGGACGAAGAAACAGTCACAAACAATAGTTTTTCAATTAGGTTGTCAACGTTGGATAGATCAATAGTCTTTTTTATTTTATTCTCTGTGGGTATTGCATGCTACGCATTTAGTTTTATATTATTTCCAGTATTGAAGCTTCGTAAGTTTACATCATTATGGACATTAGGATCTGTGTTTTTCATTACGAGTTTTGGTGTATATCAAGGATTTCTGACTTATATGGCACATTTATTGAGTGGACCCAGATTGATATTTAGCATTACTTTTATTGGATCTATTGTGCTAACTTTATATTTCTCTGCAATATCCAAGAATACTTTGCTAGCTTTGATCTTTGCAGGTATCCAGTTCATTGCTCTGATAGCGTATTCAGTCAGTTATTTCCCATTTGGAAGAAACGCGGTCAATTTAACTGGAAGAATTGCTTTGAGCCAAGCAGAATCTTGGATATCTTCATAAGTTAAATCAAAGATCCTCAACATTATATATATATTGTCTTGTATAAATTGATGATTTAGACTTTGTTAGTCTTGTGGCTCAGATATTAGTCACGAGTGCATTTAGGTATTGTCAAAAAAATTACATTTCTTTTTTTTTTTACAAAATAAAAGTGGGAGAAAACCAAAGGGAAACATTGGAGGAAGCAATATATGTGGATGATAAATCAAAAGATAATGATTTAATAATCGAACTATTCACTAGGATACTTTGCAATATATATATATATATATATATATATTAAAATAATAGATACCATAGGGGTATTAATTTGATATGACAAGCTATGGTGAAGAAGTAAGCCTACAGCAACCTGCAAAAGACTTTAAAAAAATGGATAGTATAAATGACAAAATACAGGAACTAAGAGAAAACTTACCGGATTGGGTTTTTGAAAATGATTCTAAAAAAAATGGTTCAAGTACATCACATGGACCGAAATTTACAGGAACAAAGAATGGGAAACCAAACAAAGGCCAGATATTGAGTAAAAGTGTGGAATACATTGAGTATTTACAGGATAAAGTGGATGAGAACAACAAAAAAGAAATAGAATTATTAATTATTTTGAAAACATTGGAAGATTTAAAGAAAATTCCAAACCATGCAAAATATTCAACAACACTATTTAAGAACACTAGTGCCGAGATAGAATTATCCAACATTGGTGTCGGACCTTTGGCGGAGAATGAAGTCAATGAGTTAGATGAACACGAAACTGGCCAAGAACTTATTACCCAAGAACTTGCGCCTCCTATGATCAATAGAAACGGAAGTAACACAACAAATACAGATATAAGTATTGGAATGACGAACAATAGTAGCAATACATATTATGGTTCAGGCATTCCGACTAATCTTCAATCGCCAAAAGATTCTCCCTTACTGCAGAATCCTATAAGTGACTTTGACATCAATGAGTTGGTAAACTCTGTGACACCTGATGAATCAAATAATAATAATGATGGTGATCAAAATTTTACAAATAATGGTACCACCAATTTTACCGATAATGATAACGTCAATTTTACTAATATTAATAGTAACACTAATCCTGAATCAATGAAAAATTACGATTTCGATACATTCATAAAGAATGAGAATTTGGAATTTGATTTCAAATAATGCTCTATTGACCTTCCTTCCTTTAGAACACATCTTGTACACATTTTTGTTTTGTTTCCGTTTATTCATCTATTTTGCTAGTATATTATATATTTATTCATTCTTCTTTAACTTACAATTTGTATATTATCAGAAAAAAATGTAACTGTCCTTTTTTTTCCCCTGCTTCCAGCTATTTGATATCAGCCTTGCATGTAATCCCGGCATTTCGTACGTATAACTGAAGATACCAGATATTATATGAATGTTCATATATATGTATCTGCATCTGTATATGCAAAGATTTGTAATGTGTCTTGTTGCTTAATTGAAAATATATTTACTTATTACGATTTTCTTCTGCTGAATCTTTCATAGCCATCATTCTGTAAACAAAAGGCTGGATAGTATGTGGAATCTTCATATGAATCCCCACATAAATTCTTGCTATGTAGCAGTTCCATCCATTTCTTAATTTCAAGACTAATAGCAGTATCCTTATCAAACTCACATTTCTTTAAATGAGGATTTAGAATTGTGGTGTCTTTTCCACCAATTGAGGTATATCCTAGGTCATATAATGGACAATATTTGAGATTTAAGCAAATAAGAAAATACCACACTTCCATATAGTTCCAATCCAAAATTGGGTGTATTCTAATAAAACTTGGCCAGTCATTATCTGTGTGTTGAAACACTTTCAATTTGTTAGAAAAAGGGTCAGTTTTTCTGTTTCCAACCAAAATTCCTTTGATACCTTTATTGCTAGCCAAAAACTTTTCAAAACCTTCCTTCAATTTACAATATGAATATATTTCGAGATCCAAATTGTATTTTTCAGTCATATATTTATTAAATACTTCTATCTCTGGAAAAGTCTCCTCGTAATAAATGTAAACGCTTTTTATCCTTGTACTCAAATTATTGTCATTGATAACTTTCATGTAAAGATATAACATCACTAAACAATCTTTCCCTCCATTGAAACTTATAGAAATATGCTCATATCCATATTGTTTTACAGAATCACTTATAATCTGTAAGCTTTCATTTACCTTCTTCTTTAATGATCGCCTAAGGTCTAAAACCAGTTTTGGTTCATTTCCCCGTATGTCTCGATCATTTATAAACTTATCTATTCTTAAAGAAATATCAGCGTATTCTGGATTCTTTTGTTCCATATTAAAATCTATTATCATATGTTTTCCTTTTCAAAAAAAAAGAAAGAATAACCTTTGGTATAACTTTTATGACAATATCATTTCTCTTTTTCTATTATTACGGGGTTATCATAATATTCTTGATTTTCAATGACTTTTGTCATTTTTACTAGAATTTTCTTTTCTTTTTTTTCTTCAAAATCGTCCAACTCATACATTTTCTCTGCGAGTAGCTTAAAGGTCCAAAAAAACTGTCACAATTTGGACAAAACGTATATGCTTCTTCAAAACTTCAATTTCAACATGATAATTCTAATATCTTGAAAATTTACAATTAGATCTAATCAAAAAAAAAAAAGAAAAAGCTCGTAACAACCTTAATTATATTTTAATATATATATTAAAGAAAAAGAAATAAATGAATTAAAATTCACTAGCTCGATAAATCTAATCTTTTCTCACGCTCCTCGTTAATCTTTACTGTAACGTCTCCCAATTCCAATCTTTCTGCAATTCTACTAGCAGCAATCAAAGCTCTATCCTGCTTTAATTCTTTGACTAAACTAGCAGCTTTGATAAGTTCATTTTTGGTACAATAGTTGGTAAAAATTTTTAAAAGAGATTTATCATAAACAGAATTCAATTGCTGCAATTTGTCAATTGAATCATTGATATCAAAATTTTGAGATTTTAGTGTTATTTTTCCGGATTCTTCAGCAATCTCATTATCCGATAAGTTAATATCCAAATCATTTAAAAATAATTCATCGCTCGTCGCCATCTCTGATTGCTTTGCTTTCTTGTAGAATCTAAGTTTAGAATTAATCGTTCTCTCAAAATGGTTATTCAACGCTAATGATTCATTAATCAATTCACCGACCAATCTACTTTTAAGGAATTCATGTTCCGATTCTAAAGCTTTACTTATTTCCTCATCGTCATCATCATCATCGTCAGATTCTCTCTCGAGGTCATCGTTTGATTCATCATCATCTCTTTCAATGAAATCATTGATATCATCTAATCTCTTTTTGTCTTTCTGATATTCTTTCAATAATCTCATATCAATATTCATATTGATTGGGATCTTCACCGGAATTTCTGTAAATTCTGGTAACGGATGGGCTACAATAGTTTCGTTTGAGAAAAAACAAACGTTGAAATGTTCGTTGTCAATCAACGATATAGGTATTATACTCAAGTTCTTGGTTAAAAGGATCTCATTCAAGTTCAACAATGGAACAAAAGTCCCCTGTGATGATTGTTTCCATTTAGTTAAGATATAAAGAATGTTACTGTTATCTATAAGACATGGATCTCCAAAATTGTTAAAGAATAAACCTTTTAGCGGATACAACGAAGGCTTGAAAACTAAATTTTTCAATTCATTTAAAGTAGCATCTTTGTCCATTAAATCATTATTTCTATTAAAATCATGATTTTCAAATTTGTCTAGGATATCATCAAAACTGTTATTATCTATAGAGGCTATTTGTCTTGGAATGTAATCTAATGGCATTAATTGATTTTTTTCAATGTAATATTGTTTGTTATTAGTCAACAAGTCAACTATACTATAAGTGAAACATTTAACCTTTCCGCTTTCAACTATACCATTGATTGTAAATAATATTTTGTTACTGGAAATAGAGGCGACACACGGCAAGTTTTTCTCAATTTTCACCAATAAACCAAACTTTGTTAATATTCTAACATGACCATAATTTGAAAATACAAAGATAAATTTCTTGGTCAAATTAATTGAAGTTATAAATTCATGACAATGTTTATTTTCATCATGATAATTTTTTATTGGTAAAGCTTTTTCCCACTTATCTATTTCAGATTTATGAGATCTGTAAAATACGTTCGCCTGTTGATATTTTCCTGTTTTAAAATTAGTACTTAATTTTTTATTATCTATGTACGCAGATTTAGCTAGCAAAACTCCTTCAGTATTTAGATATGCTAAATCATAACCAACAGAGTCAATAAAATAATAACCTTTATTCGAATTATGAAATTCCACATTAATAGTTTGTGAACTGCTTTCAGGATTCTTTTCGCAAAAGACGTAACCAATTTCATTCACAGTTAAATATCTTTGATTATTGTTCCATGGAGTGACACCAACTGAGTAAGGTTTCAATTCATAATTTGTTAGAAAGTTTTTACTGTTTTTTAAAAATTCGGAATCGTCATCACCATCCTCTTTGATGAGATCATTGATTTCAAGCTCGAAATCTTCTCTTCGTCTTTTACGAGAGGAGATCTTTGGTTCCTGAAAAGTGTCTTCTTCATCAGAGAAATTGAAATCATCATCATCTTCTTCTTGGAAATCCAATTTTCGAATATTGGGATTCTCAACTTTAGCGTTATTTTCAAGGTTGTGAAGGGAAGCCTTTTTAACAATCAGATCAAAGACGAATATGTCACCTGATGTAGTCCCTATGCTGAGAAAAATTTTATTATTTTCCATTAAGTAGGACCATGTAATATTTTTCAATTTATGTTCGGCTGTCAAATTTTCCGATATAAGAGGTTTCGCGTTAGAGACGTCCCAGATTACCAATTTATTATCAAAATCAATGCTGGCTAAGAAATTATTATTGAAAGGACAATACTGAATTTCAATAATGTTAGATTTATGACGACCCATTAATGATTTAGAAAAATTTTCATCTTTGAAAACATTATAAATCAAAATGTCATTAGATTTATTACAAATAGCAAGACTATTGTTAGAACTGTTCCAAGTACCATTGACCTTGACCAAGTTATCCAATGTATCAAACTCCTCATAATCTAACGAAAAAATAAATTTTTCAAAATGATCTGACTTTGTAGATAATAACGATATCGAATCATTATTATGAAATTTATAAACATTTAAATCACCCGAAGAGAAGCTTATACAAAGCTCTTGTTCCATCATATTATACTGAAAGGACCTGATTTGATCGGGGACTTGAATTTTAACAACTGATCCATCGTCGACTTCGTTATCACCATAATTATCATTTTGTTCATCTTCGGTATTCTTTTTCAATATTTTTGTGACGTTAATAATAGCAACCTGATTTAGGTCACCACCAACAATGACAAGGTCATCATTTAAAAATTGTAAATCTCTGAGGGGTAATTCACTTCTGAATGCCACTGGTATACTTCTTTTTATGGCATTCAAATTACTATTTAATTCATAGATTCCTAAGATACCCTGAATATTAACTGCTGCTAAAATATTGTTATGGATTCGAAAACTAGTGATTTCATCACAAATTTCAAAAAAATCAGGTTCATCTTTGATGGAATATAAATTTATGATTTTCATCAATCCAGATTCATTGGCCACATATAAATTATGTTTATACGAGTTCACCAAAGAGAACTTGCAGTTACTGAAAACGTTTATAATATCTGTTTCCTGCATAGCGATTTAAATATTGTTTATATGATTTCAAGATTCCCAGAATTATTAAAATCTATTAAAACTAATCTAAGGCGACAGAAACAATTCTTCAAAAACTATCAAATATTTAGAATATCAGACGATAGCAAAAACTATGGACATAAATTCAAACGATATCGAAGTTGTTTGGAAATAATTATAACAGTATTTAAATAAAACAATGATTCTTATTCTATTTTTTTTTTAATTTTTATATCGTGTTTCCTTTTTTGAAAATATTGAAAAATAAGACAAAAAAAAAAAAAAGATAGCGACGCGTTTTGACGCGTTCCGTTGAGAGCCCACGCCTCTCCATTAGTATTATCGAATAAAATTTATTGAATCAAGTACAATACTAAACTAGTAAATTTGATCTTTTACAACAATGAAGTTGAAGCGACTATATTAAGTAGTTGTATCAAGTTACTACATCGTGATATAGAAATAGAAGAATAGAAGACAGTACAGAAAATAAGATAAATTTCCTGACACTGGTGAGGGAAATAGAATATAATTTTTAGTGTTGGTCATTTTAATCTAGATTGCTTTGTATAGTGCTGGCCGTTCAGAATATAATATTATTGTTGATTATACTAGTACAAGTTGCGTTGGTAATCAGTGCACTGATCTTATGTTATACTACAGGTACTAATAGCCTATTATTTTCAAAAATTATATTGTTTGTTACTCTATTATTATTATTTTAGTTTTTTGTTGGAAACTGATGAACAAGATATTACCGGTAGTTTTTACTGTTGTTCCGAAACCATGTTCTATGGAAGAGGTTCATCATTTGGGGAGATATTTTGAAAGAATAGGGCATTTGATAGACTTGAATTATAAGCCATCCCATATAGGGAAATTATCTATTCAATATCCAAACAAATATTACGCATTCTATGAAACAAAAGTATCGGTTGTGGAAGACCTAATAAAAAATCTTACTGATATAAAAGGAATACCCAGATTAGAATATTATGCAAACACTATAAAACATAAAGACGAGCTTCCAGAAGATCCTCAAAAGATTTTGGATTTTATACGCAAAGAAGAATTTGCAAAATTCCAAAAGGTCGATTTTTCACGCCATTTTCATATTTCGTGCTCCATCAAGAAATTTTCAGATCTTCGAGATGATAAGACCAACAAAAATGATAAAGATACCAATAAGTATATAGCTGATAATAATACTCAAGGCTACTTCTCCAGGGCTTTTGGTGCGCCTAAAGATGATCAACAGTGATGCGCAGAAAAAGCTCAGAAAATTTTTTTTTTTTTTTTTTTTCATTATTGGTCTTTTATAAAGAGATGATGAGCTCTTCTTAATATTGTTATAATTCTATATGTTGAATGACATTATTTGAAGACAATTTAAAGATAAATACAATCTTAATATATTATAGTTTAGTTTAGATATCTATACATAAAAGTATATATAGCTACGATTTAATATCGGGTAATCACCAAATATTTCTTATAATTTTTAATTTGGAGAGATCTATATATATTTATAAATACTATGGTTAGCGATCCATTTTTATCAGTGCCTAAAAAGAAACGTTCCAGAGCTTCTAGAGAAGAGGATGAAGAGATAGATAGTGATGCTTATGATTCTGATAATGAAGCGTCAAAAAATAAAAATAGATATGAAGACGATGATGAAGAGGACAGCGAAGATGATAGAAAAAATGAAAGTAAGACAGAAAAAAGAAGAAGATTGGCTAAGCAGTATTTACAAGACTTGAAACATGAAGAACATATTAAAGAAAGCCATTATGATAACGAAGAAACCAATGAGAAATTGACTGATTTTACTTTTGATGCAAAAGATTTGGATGACGATAACATCTCTAGAAGATTACAATTAGATTCTATTGAACTAAAGGGAAACATTTATAAATTCATTGGCGATCAATTAAGATTTGCAAAAAAAAAATGTGATTTTTTAAATACAAATAGTTATTTACTAAATCCAACATCGTTGGCTATCAGTTATCCAAATTTGTACGTGGTATCGAAAAAATTGCAGTTAATCAAATATGACATATCGAAATCATTACCTAAGAAATTGAAATATGTCAGTATCAAAACTGATAATTCAGAATATCATTCTGACGAAATTACTTGTGTAGCTACTAATGGAAAATTTGTTGTCACCGGCAGTAAAGATCAATCTATTTCTATTTGGGATTCTACCAATTTGACATTTTTGAAAAATATCCCGTTGAAAAATAAAAAGGCTAGCATCAATTCTATGGTATTCAGAAGTTCTGATTCTAATGAATTATACGTTGCTCTGTCCGATCTAAAGATTAGAGTTTATAATGTCATGCAATTCGCTTTAATTGATACTTTGTATGGCCATCAAGATTCAATTGTCGATATTAGTTCAATTGGAAATGCAGAGACTGCTGTAACAGTGGGTTTTAGAGATAAATCAGCTATGTTTTGGAAAATTCCTCAACAGACAAGATTGACTTTTAATAGTAACGTCAGTTTTGAAAAATTTTATAACCAATATAAGAAAAATAATCTTGGCAAAGAACTGAAAGAAGCTTTAAAAAGTAGATTCATAGGTGAAGGTAGTTTGGACTGTGTGACGATGCTAGATAATACACATTTTGTTACAGGTAGTGATAATGGTAATATTTCTTTATGGACCACTCAAAAGAAAAAACCAATCTTTATTTATTATCAAGCACATGGATACATACCACAACTTAAACCATCAGAATATACTGGTGATGAAGAATATATCCAAGAAATTGAAAAGGAAGATGAGCTGAAATCAAATTCATCATTACTCCCACCTCAACAGCCTTATCCTATAAGCAAAGTAGCTAGTATTCCTTTTTCAAATGTTTTCATCACAGGTTCTTATGATTCCAGTTTAAAAATATGGCAATTGGATGCAAATTTAAGAGGATTTCATTTGGTATATGAGTTAAGAGATATAAAAGGCATAATAACAGATATTGAAGCAACAGAGATCATTGAAAATAAAGTTAAATACATGATCATCTTAGCTGCTGTGAGTAAAGAACATAAACTAGGAAGATGGTTAAAGAAGCCTGTGGGTGCTAAAAATGGTATTTTCAAAGCAAAAATTAAGATAGATCCTAGCAAAAAAAATCTTAAGAACAATTAGACTGTATGCCATATTAAAATATATTCTTTGATTTGTAATGATTCTTTATTTTAGTGTCGCCTATTTTTTTTTCTTTTTATCTTTTCTAATTTGAATCTAATAAACTATAGACTTATAAAAATAAATAATGAATTTGAAACGATAGTGTTGAAGGAAGCCTACTTTATAAAATTGTAGATACATTTTTTCAATCATAATAACATATATTACGAAATTTCTATTTAAATATTATATACACAATTTTTCCTTTATATCAAAACACGATAATGAAAAGACAATAAAAAAAAAGAAAAAAAAGAAAAAATCGAATAAACATGATTAACGATTAATATTCACAGAAAAACTTTTGTTCTTTATAATAAAATGCAAAAGATGAGGTAATTTTAACATCATTATTCGTTCATAATTCTTGTGATATGAGACTAGTGAGCCGAAATATAAGAGAAAAAAGGATGATAAAAGGAAAAAATATCACATGCAAAAGGATAGCAGAGGATAGAATAGTGGAAAATAGAAACTTGTATATATATATATATATCAATCAATCATTGATACAAGTTCTTGTCTTTTCTTTTTGTTTTTGTTCTTCTTTTACTTCCTTTTCTGAGTTTTTTTTTGAATTTTAGATTTATTTAAAGCTCTTTTGGACCAAATGGACGATAGATGGAATGATAAACAATGCAGAACCAATAATTAAAGATTGCTTGATTGTATTCATACTTAATTGTTCACGAAGTTTTTTTTCTTCCTCACTTGGGGCACCTGGCATGAACATTTTTGAAAGTACTTTTTTGAATTAGTAAAAAAAAAAAAGATTGATATTATGTGTATATCTTTTGGTTTTTTATTATTATTTTATTACTTTTGCAATGCTTAGGAATCAAAGTTGCAAGCAATAATTGGTTATTAACAAGCATTTGCATTTGAATATTTCAATTGAAAATTTTTTTTCTATTTTTTAATTTCTTGGAGGGCAAAATGAGCAAAAACAAAGAAAAAAAAAAGAAAAAAAAAAAGCTATTACATGCTTACATGCACAAATCTTTACATAAACCAATCAAATTTCAACATGGTATAATAGAAACCATATTGTAAAAAATTATTATTTTATATTGTTAAATTTTGCAATTTTTTTGTCAATTCCAGCTCCAATTATAAAATCATCATCTACTAAACCACATTTGAACCGACCGACGTTAGAATCTAATTCTGCCACTACATTAGCTGAACCATTCTTAAAATTAATAGCTTGAATAACTCCTGAGTCTGAAAAAACCCATACACCGGAACCATTTTTTGTCCATTGAATGATGGAAGACGAGAATTTATCTTGCTGGACTGTGGTATCAACATTAGTCACTATCATACCTCTTAAAACATTTGGTGGGTTTTTGTCTAATAAATGACTCTGAAAGTTGAGTGGGAAATGTGTGGTTATTAATCTCATATATGGAGTATGTGACGTTCCCACAGAAATCAATGGTAAATTACCAATATCATTGTCAATATCTGATTGAATAATAGTATTGTGTTGACATTTACCTGAGTTAGGATTGAAAAGGTCAATTGAAGTAGCTGAAAAATTATGGTTAGAGAACTCAGCATCATTTAAAGAGATTTTTACACATTCTTCAAGAAAGGAATTATTTTTCATTATAAAAACTGAAATTGATGTAGATTCAAATTTGGTAACCATAAATATTGGGATTTCTGGTTCAAATTTTTTGACATTGTTTGGTCGATAATTGTAACTTATAATATCAGTTGGAGTATTTATCAATTTTGTAGTGGCTATTTGAGTTAATTTTCTTGTATTTTGATTGAATAAACAAACACTGATAACTCTGTCAATTCCAATTGATGCAATAAAAAATGCGTTTTCAGTACCTGCATTTAATACACATACTTTAGTGATAAGTCTTTTATGAACTTTTATGGAATCAACGAATGAGATGATATTAGGTTTTTCAAGAAACTCGTAAACATAGATATTACCATCCATTCCAGCCGAAACTAAAAGATTTGTTTTATCTATGCTAATGAAACATTTCATGATCACCATACAATGCAATTGACAAATCACTGTTGAATCTTTCAAAGAGACAATCTTTAAAGTTTTATCATTTGCTGATGTCAAGAGAAGTTTTTGGTTTTTGAAATGGAATATTGAGAGAGCTAAAGTCAAATGATTGGAATTTATATTAATCAAGTCATATTTATGTGCAACATCATATTTTCTGAAATCCCAAGATCTCAATAGCTTTACCAATTCATGATTATGCGTTTGAAATGAATTGCTTTTAGAAAATTTGAAATCATTAAATTTCAATCTATCTTGAATTATGTCTTCTAGAGGCTCAAAGTTGGAGATTTCTTGATGAACCGATGCTAATGATGATTCATTTTGAAAGACATTCAAAGAATTCAAGTATCCTTTTCTTGTCAAATAATCTGCTATAAACTGTTCAACTAATAAATCTTGTGACATTGTTGATATTATGAATCAATGTTGGAAGACAATTGTATTCACTTTTAATGGAAACTAATTTAAATTTGTCAGTTGGTTGCTGTTGAATGTTGAATTTTTTGTTTATTTTTACTTTTTTTCTTATCATTATTCTTTTTTTTTTTCACTCATTGAATCTGCAATGTTACGGAAGAAAAAAGTCAGTGTGAGCAAGCTTACGCTGAGGATTATTTTTGACATATATTCGGCAAAACATTAACTTAATGGTGGATTGAGAATCAGACAAATGAGATATTATGGGGGAGACGTAATGAACAGCATATGAATAATGAAATATAACGATTGAGACATATTCAACTTTTGTGGATACTGTAGAATTGCTGCGACCATGCTGATTCATTTCAAACGAAGAATTTGCCGGATTACAGAGAAAAGGGAGGGACTATTTGAAGAAAATACCCACAAATTTATTGTTTCTGTATCTGATAGTAATTACCAGTGGGTGATAGTATATTATAGTAGTTACCAGTGTGTGATAGTATATTATAGTAGTTACCAGTGTGTGATAGTATATTATAGTTGTTAGTGCATAATAGTAGCTGTAAGTGTATGGTGGAAAGTGCAAATATGTCAATACTAGCTGTTTTAGTCAAGATGGCAGGGGATATCTGCAAATACATAATATATAGTTTCTGAGCCATAAATATGGGGCTTTAGACAACGATTGCATATCTGAATCAGAAACTCTGACGGAATTCAACGGTCTTCTGGCATATCCAATCTCCTTTCTTTTTTTCTGGTGGATTTTCGTTTGCAGTAGATCTCGAGGCATCAAAGGCAATTGAGTCTACGTAATGTTACTTTGGGCATCCGGAGTTTTAATGTGTCGTGTGGA
Organism: Saccharomycopsis javanensis; assembly: GCA_031125485.1. NCBI lineage: Eukaryota > Fungi > Ascomycota > Saccharomycetes > Ascoideales > Saccharomycopsidaceae > Saccharomycopsis > Saccharomycopsis javanensis. The sequence continues at coordinate 48,044 of JASTUL010000036.1, forward strand.
TAATTGCATTAACTTACTATGCCATGTATCCAGAACTGCGTTAACCTACCGTGCCATGTATCCAAGATTGCAACACATTTGCAATTTTTACATTTAGTAGGATATATGTAGTCAGTTTTTATTTTTTTTGAAATACTCTGCGCATTTTCTTAAGTGTCAATGAGGAAAGGCATCTTGACAAAAGCACGGCTTCATCAGACTGATGTTACGCATGTGTCCTGTGAAGATTGGATGAACTTTTAGCCCAAAAGCAAATGAAAAACAATAAACAACAGCAAGGAAGCTACTTTAAAGAGATTATATCAGATTATATTATATTATATCAAAGAGAATATATCAGGTTATATCAGGTTATACTATATTATATTATATTATATCAAAGAGAATATATCAGATTATATTATATTATATCAAAGAGAATATATCAGATTATATCAAAGAGACTACATCAAAGAAGCTACGATAATGGAGTTACGACAAAGAAGCTATCCCAAATAGCCATATCAATCTTTGTTGTGATATGTTGACAAAAACTTTGTTTTATAGCGTGTTAACTGCCATGTTTCTGTTAAGCGATGTCAGTGCTTGTATTGAGAATACGATATGCGTACTGTTTTGTTTTTTTCTTTTTTTATATTAGTGTAAGACGTGTGCCATTCCGGATTTTTGTGCCTGCTCCTTAGTGGTGTTACGTTTGGTTGTTACTTTTTTAGCCGTTCAGACATATTCACCAAGCTTTTCCGAATCATTTATTCCGGTTGGTGGTGTGGAAAAATTTCAATTTAGGGAAAAATGAAAAAAAAAAGTTTTAAGCAGCCGCGCTCAAAACCGTTGTTTCCCCACGAAAAAGAACCAAGAATTTTTTTTTGTCTCCACAATCTAGAAATGACTTTGTAAGCAGACCATGAAGGGCTGAAAACTGTTGACACACAAAAGAAACAGGTGGTTTGATAGAAGAAAAGAAAAACTGTTGATTTACACAGGAACATGGATAGTGATTTACACAAGAGCATAGATAGTGATTTACACAAGAGCATAGATAGTGATTTACACAAGAGCATAGATAGTGATTTATACAAAACATAGATAGTGAATTAAAAAAGGAAAAAAAAGATGCAAAGGATAAAAACACTGAAAAAGTTTTGAACAACTAGTTTGGGTAACTAGCCGATATTCTAGCTGACCAGTTTACATAATCATCTGTTCATATCCAATACAGTTTGACTGAAAGGAACAAGTAGCATACAATATTATTATCCAACCAAAGATAAATAATTAACGCACAATGTAGTTAAGGGATAAACGATAATCAATATGCAATATTTATTTTGGCATTTTTTTGGAATCCAGGATACATTATCAATCAACGAAACTAACAGCTATTCAAATGTATGTTGTTGTGGCAGCTTTATACGGTTTGACGGCATAAATTCATGGGCAAATGCGGAGTAGACAAAACAGCAGCAAAAAAGAAAATTGAAAGACACAATAAAAGAAAACAAAGGATAACCCATATTGCTGGACACATATTCTCTAAAAGGATTAAGCAAACAAATATGGTTCGATTTCTTTTTTTGTTTAGGTAGGGTAGTCATATCGTTGCGCAGGACGCCGACAAGTCAAAGTTTGAATGTACAACAGAACAACAAATCTTTAACAATGCAGTGAAATATCCAACAACGCAATACAATATCTTATAATGCAGTAAAATATCTAATAATGCAGTAAAATATCTAATAATGCAGTAAAATAAATGTCCACAACACAATCAAATGTCTAACAATGCAGTTGAAAAAAAGAAGACCCGACATGAACTGAGCAATACAATCTTAGGGAATATTACTAAAAAGAGGAAACCATACAAACGCAGCCATACTAGCAGGAAAAACATAGAGCCATGCATACATATTACGCGTCGCTGCGGCCAACTTTCACAGGGGACCTGAAAGTTCCGAGTCGTCACTGCGTCATCCTGCAGGACGAGTCAGTTTTTCCCTGGAGGACGATTGTGAAAAACAAAACAAAACAAAGGGCTGACAAGGGGTGCTCTCCACCAGCGGTTTGTTTGTTTTGCGTACTCAACTCTGAAAAGATGACCAGTGATTTTTACAGTAACCAGTAATTGGGAGTAGCCGGTGATGTGTTGTCATTAAATGGGGAGTAGCCGGCGATGTGTAGGGAACAACGTCAAAGAGAATACCCGCATGTGAGCAGATGGATCAACAAGTGCCATCACAGGTCACAAAGTTTTTTCAACAAAGTGGGTACACTTCCTCAGTTAAGTATAACTGAGCTCCTTAGAATAAGCAACTGAGCTCCTTAAATTAAATTAACGTGAACCAATCAATTTAGCAGTTACTAGATCACCAAACTCATCAGCATTTATTAGTCGCCGCCAACAATCAGCGGCGGCGTGACCTTTGTGTTTCCCAGATCCACACCCAACTCCGGAGACCAGAGAATCATCCACCTGGAGCAGATCCCAATTGGGTTTCCAGACACCACTGAATCAGATATGCCACACACCACCGAACTAGATATGCCATACACCACTTAGCTACTTAGCTGAGTATTCAATGCACACTGACGGATCAAGTATTCAATGCACAACACTCAATTTACCTTTTATAAGTGGACTGAATTACTATTCATGCGAAACTCACGAAAAAAGGACTGAATTACTATTCATGCGAAACTCACGAAAAAAGGAAGTTCTGGTTATCTGCATTTTTCCTGTTCCCCGCAATTTACCAAACATTAATTATTCCATTCCCCCCATATGCAGAAAAATATGGGGTACGCATAGCTCTGAAATACCTACGTATGGAGTAAAACTTGCACCACCATGCGCATAAATTATTACTATGTATGAAATATTTTCCGGAAAAAAGGTTTGGGCGCGTTTAGACGTATCCATAAATCTGTAACTCACCGAATGGAAAAATTGCAGGTTCACTTATTTTTTTTTGTTGGAAAAAAATTTTTTTTTCTTCTTCCACTCGCTGGTTTCTCCATTTGTAAAGAAATCAATTAAACGCATTTTTAATCCGGTATCCAAACAAAAGAAAGAGATTTTTTTTTCTTTACATGGTGATGGCCAGTGTTTCACACACCACCTTCCTTTGTTAATTATTTCCCCAAATCTTTGCTTTGCTGATCATGTTTCTTCAGTAATCGTGCTTTTTCAGTAATTGTGTGCTTCTTCTCTAATAGACGCTATTTTCCATGTTGTTATTACTATTGCTGCGATTTTATCCGTGAACGCAAAAAGGGGAGAAGACACTCTCCAGCCACACACATATGGACATTTTTTTTGAAAAAAAAAAAAAACACAAAGCAAAAAAAAATAAACCTCCACAAACAGGGCGTAATTCAGTGCTGGAAAAAATCAATATGTATGTACACACAAAAAATTTTTTCCAGACTGCATTAACCATACATGCATGTGCATAATTATGGAGAAAAATACGGAGAAACTGGGGCTAGATGAAAAAAGAAACGCATGAAACGTCCCCCCAAGGAACAACTCAACTACTACTATTTGAAAAAAAAAAAAAGAAGACCCACCACAAGAAAATTTCCCCACAATAGCATTATATGCTACTTTTTCTTAAAATATTAATTTTTTTTAAAAAAAAAATTATTTCCTCTTTCTTGAAGTATAAATACCCCAACAAGTTCTCCAAATATCATTGTGATTCGGATCTTTGCATTTCGTTTATTCTATTTTTCCTCTGCTCATCAATCAAGAATAATACTCTTATTCATTAAACTTTTTCTTTTAAAGCATTTTCAAATCTATTTGCAACAATAGACTTTTCTCTGTCCGTTTATAATAATAGACTTTCTCTGTCCATTTATAATAATAGACTTTCCGTCCATTTATAACAATAGACTTCCCTCTGTTCACAGTGATAATAGACTCTCTCTTCCTGTTGGATAGAATCTGCAATAGTATTTGTTCAAACACACTCTAAATATGTCTACTGCATTTGATAAACTCGTGAGAATCTTCTTCAAGCCTGAAGAAAAGAAGGGTTCTCCAACCATTGCCATTTTCGTCGGTTTGGTTTCTGCCTTTGGTGGTGTTTTGTACGGTTATGACACCGGTACCATTTCAGGTATCATGGGTATGGATTATGTCTTGGATACTTTCCCAAAGACTCCTGGTGAATTCAGCTCTTCTGAACATTCTTTAATTGTCTCGATCTTGTCTCTTGGTACTTTCTTTGGTTCTTTGGCAGGCTCTTATTTCGCAGATTGGTTCGGTAGACGTATCACTATCATTGTCTCTGCTACTTTTGTCTTCAATTTGGGTGTCATTTTACAAACTGCTTCAACTGCTATTCCTTTGTTATGTGCTGGTAGAGCTATTGGTGGTTTCGGGGTTGGTTTGATCTCGTCTTGTATTCCTTTGTATCAAGCTGAATCTACTCCTAAATGGATTAGAGGTGCTTTGATCGCTCTTTATCAATTGGCCATTACTCTTGGTTTGTTACTTGCTTCTTGTGTCAACCAAGGTACCCACACCCGTTATGACACTGGTTCTTACAGAATCCCAATCGCTATTCAATTCCTTTGGTCTATCATTCTTTCTCTCGGTTTGTTATTCTTTCCTGAATCACCAAGATTTTATGTCATGAAAGGTGATGATGAAAAAGCTAAAAGATCTTTGGCTCGTTTGCACAGTTTACCAGTTGATGATGAGGTCATCATTGAAGAATTCGACGATATTAAAGCTAACTATGAATATGAGTTGGCTCAAGGTTCTGCTACTTGGATAGATGTCTTCAGAACTAGAAATAAGCAATTCAAAAAAGTTTTTACTGCATGTGCTATTCAAGCTTTCCAACAATTATCCGGTATTAACTTCATTTTATACTATGGTACTACCTTCTTCAAATCTTCTGGTATTAGCAACTCATTCACCATCTCTTTGGCCACCAACATTATTAACCTTGGTATGTGTTTCCCTGGTGTCTTATCTGTAGAAATTGTTGGTAGAAGAAACTTGTTATTAATCGGAGCTGTTGGTATGGCTGTTTCTGAATTGATCATCGCTATTGTCGGTGTTTGTACCACTTCTATCAGTGCTAACAAGGTTCTTGTCGCTTTTGCTTGTATTTTTATTGCCTTTTTCGCTGCTACTTGGGGTCCTGTCGCTTGGGTTGTCACTGGTGAAATTTTCCAATTAAACATTCGTGCTAAGTCTATCGCTCTTGCTACTGCTTTCAACTGGTTATTCAATTTTGGTATTGCCTTTGCTACTCCATACATGGTTGACTCTGGTCCAGGTAATGCTGACTTAAAATCTAAAGTGTTCTTCATCTGGGGTGGTTGTAACGTCATGGCTACTATTTTCGTTTTCTTGTTCGTTTACGAAACTAAAGGTTACACTTTGGAAGAAATCGAAGAATTATACAATGTTGTTCCTAACGCTTGGAACTCTTACAAATTTGTTCCAAGTAGCAAAGAATTCTTCACTAAGGAAAGACAATTGGAAGTAGCTGAGAAAAAGACTACTGTTGCTAACCATTGTGAAAAAGAAGATACTAACAGTGATACTCAAGTTTAATTGTAACAGAGTTCTCTTAAAGTCTGTTAGAAAAAAAAATCTTTTTTGTCTGTCTTGTTTCTTTTGTTTTCAAATATTTTTTTATTCTTTAATTTACCCTCTCTATAGCATCATCTACACACATCTTTTTATGTGTTTTATCTTATATTTCTCTCTTTTTACTTATTTGTTATCATCAATATAATTGATCAAAGTTTTTAATAAAGTTAATCGTAAATGGTGGCCTTGATAATGGATGATAAACAATATATATTAAGAGCAAATTGCAAAGAATAGCCTTGGGTATCAATTATGATGATCGTCTAAAATTAACTCTTTGTGCAAATAGTAAATAAACATTTTTTTGTACATTATTACTAAAGACTAAAAAAGTAAAAAAAAAAATTTGTCTCAAACAACTTGGTAATAGATGTTTTACACTATAAATTTCTGACTACCATATCTATACTTAATTGTTTTTTTAGTTTTTCAGGAAGTGCTGAAAAAGATGCAGATCCATTTGTATAGTCATCAGGATCAATATCTATTTCCTTTCTATTTTCGCTATTATTTGTCGTTGACGAAATTGGAATAGAATTTGTTTGAATTGTATTAGTGACGGGTGTGTTCAAAGTATCTGTTGTAATTGGCGTAGAACTATTTATCTTACTAGCTGCAACCGTGCCTGCCATCATCTTGGTAACACTTTGATTATTATCTAGTGAATGATTTAAGTTCTGGCTATTGTTATTATTATTATTGTTATTATTGTTATTATTATTATTATTATTATGATGATGATGATGATGGCTGTAATGATGATAACTATTCAGAGTTGATTTTGATGTCCTTTCTATGGGAATTAAAGATGTCATGTCATAATAGTTTTCCAATGAGTCAGGAATTCCAAGGGTTAACTTTATTCTATCAGGTTCAGACAAATGGGGGAATGATAACATTATATTATCATTCTGTAATCTAGCATCCGAATGGTGCTCTACAATGTTTATTTCTATCTCTTGTAAATAAAATTCTATTTCATCCTTCGGAACAATTGTGTAGTTCTCATAATACACATGATCCTTACCCACGACAAAAAAATAATAGTCATTTTCTTCAAAATCAGGATATAGATGTGTATTGGGTCTTGCATCAAACTTCGATAATTTTTTCAATTTAAAAATTGGATATTCTGTTTTTGTAGTATTGAGAATTAAGCTTCTTGAATCGGTTGAAGCAATTAGAACTTTTAAATTGATCAACACCAATTTTTTTTGAAAAAACCTTATATAACCGTTACATATAGGAGATTTGCAAAAGCATCTACCAGGTTTCATGTTGTATACTGTATTTCTATTATAATTAATAGTTATTTCTTCACCTGTTGTTATTCCATTTTTGCCGGCAAATATACATATTCTAGGTTTATTTTTATCATCAAGAAAAATATCTAAATAAGCGTTACTTGAATGGGAATGATTTATGAATCTTCCCTTTGATCCATTTTTGAATGTTGATATCACGTACCCATCAATAAAGCCCACACAATATTCCTTTTCTAACTCTGAGAGTTCAAAAAATTCAGCGTAAGTCAAAATATCTCCTGCATATTCTGTTATTATTTGCTTTGATGAAAATTCTCTATTAGCTCGTAACCCATAACCCTTCCCATAAGTTTGAAATATTTCTGTTCCATCTCTCATAAAAGTTGTCTTCAAATTCTTTTTGTATGAAGTATATTTTTTTGCAACTATATCCAAATTTTTAAGAATATATCCTCTTACTGTTAATAATTCAGGTAACTTATTTTCAAAATTATTAGTAGTCACTAAGTTAAATTTAGGGATTACATCTTCCATATCAACAAAATTGTCTAGAATCTCTTGGGCGAAAATATTAAAAGGTAATTTGTAGTCATCAAAAAAACAGTCTAATTTAATTTTAGGCATATGAAATTCTACTTTAGACGTAATATTCGACATTGATTTCAATCCTGACATCAACCATATTTTATTCCTGATATTGTTGGACACATTATTTGATTTCATTGATACATTATTATTATTATTATTATTATTATTATTATTATTATTATTATTATTATTATTGTTATTATTATTATCATTATGTATCAAATTTTTCAAGTCACAATTGGTGTAAAATTCTTCATTATCATTTTTAGAGCTCACATATAACTCATTTTTACAATGTTTGATATCATCAGTACTAAAAAACCGATTTAACTCTAGCAAAAGCGAACTCTCAGTTTTTTCTCTCTTCGTTGTCTTTTTAAGGTTTAATGCTTTCTTAGTACTTGTAGTATAATCAGATAAATTTCCTTCTTCTTCATCAGAGTCATCAATGATAAAACGTTTCTGATGCTTGGATATTTTTTTGTGATGTTCTTCTGTCAGAGGATTATCTGAGTTTTCATGAACGCTGTAAATTATACTTGCAGTTCTTGATCTTTTGGATATATTATTATTATTAGATTTGTCATTCTTGAATTTACTGTTTTTATTTGAAGATTTTATTGACGAAACCGATTCAAATTCTATACACGATAGCCAATCATAATGTTTCTGTACTTCACTAAGTAACAAATCCTCGCCAAGCTGATCCGGTAATTCATTATTGATAAGATATTCATCGAGAAGTGAAAATGAGGATCTAAGTGTTGTTGATCTTAATGTCCAAGGATGATAATTCATAATTTAACAACCTACTTAGCTAAGTATTAAAACTCCACTTTTTTAAAAAATATGTATAATAAGAAAGAGAAAAAAAAAAGGAATATCAGTTGATTAGATTGAATATCTATATAGAATAATCATATTGACTTAAAAATTCACGTTTTTCATTGGTCTAGAAGAGAAAACAAAAAATTAAAAAAATGGTCCCTAGCAGGATCGAACTGCTGATCTTGGCGTAACATTGCTGAAAACCAGCTACATATTAGCACCACGCCTTAACCAACTGGGCCAAGGGACCGAGTTGTTTATTATTTAATAACACATTAAAATAAACAAAAGAAAAACATTACTTTACACGTGATCCTTGATTGTTACGAGGTTTATTTTACAAACGTAAATTTATATTGAAAGTAAACCATTTGAAGGATTAAAAGTGCGTTTGAGTTTACTTTCGTTTTAAAGAGCAAATAATAAGACAGTATAAGATTGTGAAGTTAATAGTTATTCTTTGAATATTTTATATTATATTTTTCATATCTCATAGCTTGATATCACGTGAATTATTATTATGAATGACATATATATATATACATGTATTTACGTTATTCAGTAATGACACATGGCCGCTAATAATATTATTTTTGAATTCTTTCATCGATGATATCAATTTCAATTCAAGTTTTTATTCATTCTTTCTTGTTTTCAGAATTATTTATTTATTCTACTGCAGACTTGCTATTTAATGAGTTAGAATTCCTAATTTTTCAAATTCTATTTATCATATTATTCTGATTCTATTTTAACCAAACATTTTTGCTCGTATTTATATACCAAAACAACTTATTAGATAGCTGAATTACGTATTTGTTAATTTGATACATTGTTTATTATTACATCACTTTTGGATTCTTCAAGTGAACTTGTTATTTGACTATGGCTTTTTATTATGGAATAATAGAATCTTAACTCCAACTATACTTTTATTTAAATGATGTTAGGATTACAGTTTGAATTTCTGAACCTGAGAGCGAAGTCAAGCCAAATTCGTCAACGCATGTCTCCGGACAATATTAATATTAATTAGATATGATATTATTATATTTTTTTTTCTGTTGAAATGTAAAAATAACTTGTCAAATCTTTCGTTAAACTGGCATCGTATGTCTTTTATTTCTAGTAGCTTGTTTCTAATATATCAGCTCTGGAGTGATAATATCATTGAAATGATATCTTTTTTTTTTGTATTAGAATTGGTTTCTTGAACAAATCAATTTATGTTAATATTCCGTATTGAGTCATTTTTTAGAGAAAACTTTTATTGTAACACGTATTTCAGTTGGAAATGCCTTAGATGTTAATGAAATTCTCTTTGCATTTTTGTTTGTTTGTCTGTTTATTGGGAACAGCATGAAATTATTAAAATAGCATATAATTGAAATGGAGCCAAAAATTTAAAAAGCTAGAAGATTGCGGAAATAATAAATAATTGTAATAATATTAAGAATTCAAACTCAGTTAATCACAATACATTTTTCTTTTACCAAAAGACGCAATAAATGGTATAAAATATGAAAACAAGTAAATCGAAAGAGAAATAATTTAAATATAGCCTTAATTTAAAAATTATACAATACCCTTAAAAATGCTATCAGAGCATCGCACGAATAAATTTAGATATAGACTATCAGTTTATATTGACTATATTGACAATTACAGCTTATATTAGATTAATATTTATTTTTATCTATTAATAGAAGAAAAAAAAAGTTTTGAAAGTTTACTAAAAATAGTTAACAAAAACTACAAATATCAGAATTCATTTATGGAAAAATACAAACAATCTGGTTTACAAAAGCGGAAAAAAAAATGTTTTGAAAAAGAAAAAAGAAAAATTACTAATTATAAAAATAAGACACCAAAATATAGCACCAAGGTTTGATTGACATCAACGCAAGTTCTGACTTGTATGAAATTAAATGTTACTTGATTATCTTAACCTATTACTGCTAATAACTATAGAGTCTTAATCTGGTCTTTTCATTGTTGTGTTATCCGTTATTATTTATGTTGAATGCTTAGTTTGATATTCAAGTTAGGAGAAAGGACTATAAGCGTGGATTCTAAATTTAGAATTAATAATATTTTTTTTTGTAGCTATATTACTGCATGCGCGCAGAATCTTAACGCTTTTTCGAAATATTTTCAAACAAAATAACTGTAAAGTTTTGCAACAACAAGAAAAAAAAAGAAGAAAAAAAAATAATCCAGAAATATTAGAGCCAATCTATTATTATAGGAACAGATATCAATTTTATTGTTAGTACTATTCTATTTTATGAACCTTAAATTTAAGAATTATTTTTATTAATATCTCAAAAATTTTTATTAAGTTTCCAATAAACATAAAAAAGGCAGCATCTGCAACATAAAAGGGAAATTGTTGAGAAGTACTACAACCTTTTCTGCCTTGCTTGTCATTTTTTCTTTTCTTTTCTTTTTTTTCCGTTTTTCTTGTATTGTATTATTCTTGAATTAACAGACCCTTTATTTTTTGATTGTACAAAACAAAAGCAGTTAAAAAAAGGAAACCCAAAATATCAGGTACTCATAAAATGGCCGTACAGGAAGAAGTTATAAAGAGAAAAATTGTGATTGTGGGTGATGGAACCTGTGGGAAAACTTCATTGCTTTGTGTTTTCACATTAGGAGAATTTCCAGAAGAGTATATACCTACTGTTTTCGAGAATTATGTTACAGATTGTAGGGTTGATGGAAAAGCAGTTCAGTTGGCTTTGTGGGATACTGCTGGCCAAGAAGAATATGAAAGATTAAGACCTTTATCGTATGCGGATGCAAATATAATTATGATAGGTTTTGCGATAGATAATGTGGAATCATTACACAATACTAAAATCAAATGGTCTTTGGAAGTAGATCGTTATGCTAGAGGTGTACCTGTGATATTGGTTGGTTTAAAAAAGGACTTGAGACTTAGTAATGATTCATCTAAATATGTCCAGTATGATGATGCTATCCAGATAGCGAATGAAATAGGTGCGCGGAAGTATATTGAATGTTCTGCTTTAACCGGTGAAGGTGTTGATAATGTATTTGAAGTAGCTACGAGGATTGGATTGACTCCTCAAGAAGATCCATCTAGTGGATGCTGTTCCATTGTTTGACGAGTGATGATCCATTTTGTTTTTTCTATTTTTTATTTTTGTTATTATTATTATTATTATTGCTTGTTCTTCTTATTTTTTTATAGAGTTTTCATCGTCAGAATCAATTTAGTTATAATTTCTATGATTTTTTGGTGGTTTTTGTGACGAAAGATATATTCAAAAAGTCACTCTTATACATTTATATAATTACATATAAGTTATTTTTTTGCCTCTTAATATATTTGATTTTTAGATTTTATTTATATTCTTTTGTAGTTTCTTATCTTTGTTTTCCAGTTTTGTTATTCTACCTTTGTAGTTCTATATTATTTTCAAATGACATTGCTGTTCTTTTCATCCTTTAACTCTAATCTTATTATTAACTTGACATGCTTCATATATAAAGTACTAATATTTGAATGATATACTTGAACAAATTTGTTTTGAAAATTTGGTAGTTATCTATAAAGAGCAAAGCTATATTAATATGTACGAGGTTTTCAATTACCACACAGAGATACTCAATATATATATATATATATTTGGCTTTGTTTAAAATAAACACAAAAGGGAATCAAAAGAATATGCAACAACAACAACAACAACAAAAAAAAAAAAACTATAAATGGCAAGTAATATACTTTTAATTTTATTTTCATTAAAGCAATTTGTACCTTTGAAGAGATGAGCACGGTATTAACAATTGATGAAAATGGAGTTTCCAAAGGAATTTAGTAAGATTATTGAAAACATAGAAGATGTTGGAAATTTGAGTTGCATGATCAATCGAAGTAGCAAAAACAAAAATGAATCTGATTATAATGAATTAGATCCTCTTATAGAAAACGAAACCTATTTGTTTCATTTAACTTCTTTTCGGTTGAAATTGTTATTACATTCACTTCTTAATGTTACTCATAGCGAAGGTAATTACGAGTTTCATATACGTAATTCAAATACGAATGATTTATCAAGAAAATCTAATTTACAGAATGGAATTGAGTTTAGTATCTATAGACTTGGAAATTTTAACACTAATTTCATCCTTAGAATCAATAAATATACGGTACAGTATCTTTGTTTAGTAAGTAGCTATTATATTTGACTTTGCGAATCAATAAACAGTAATTTGTCAAAGTGATAACACGGCTAACTAACATGCATTTTTTTTTTCGGGTGAATTCTGTTGTCATCCTTCAAATGTAAAGATGGTAAGATGTATGCAATCAGTGAACCTTATAATTTCAAGTGAATTCTATTTAAATCTCGAGTCAAATATACAACACACTAATATACTTGATAAATTAACCTCTGAATCAATTTCGCTTCAAGGAGATATTTTTGGTATGCATGGAAAAATGATTGGTTTGAGGAAGTTTGATGACATTATGATTACAGTTTGTTGCATATTAAAATTACGACTCGCAGATATTAGGTACAATAGAAATTATGATGGTTTCAAAAATTTGAATTTAACCATTATTCATGAATACTTGAAAGCAGTAGACAATTTTCCAGATTCGATTAATTCCAATAACGTGTATGAATATGACAACAACAAGAATTTAATGGGAGAAAGATCAGTAAATCAGAACAACATCAATCAGTATTTCAAGATACTAGAATTAACCTGTGATGAAGTCTCATATATAATAGGTAAGAAGGGAAATAGGATAAAACGATTAAAAGAAATGACAAACTGTAATATCAAAATTATGACACAACCATCTGGCAAGGAAAATGATTCAACTGATAGTAAAACCGAATCTCATACCAAGCTCCAATATGTTAGATTAGTTTCCAGTGATCAAACAAATATTGAAAGCTGCTTGGAACTTATAAATGACGAATTGGCGATAATGAAAATAAAAAAAAAATGAAGCTCTAAGATACATGAATAAAACATATAAGTTTTGAGCTTAGTAAAGTCTTTCTCGGGGTGTTTATTTCAAAACAAGCAACAATAACTTTTTAACAACTCTAACAATTATTAAGTAAAAAGCGAATCAAGTCCGAATTTATCATCAATATGCACAATCTTTTTTTTTTTAAGTTCGCAAACCAGCATATGCTGGAATCTGTATATGATATAATAGGTAATGTGGGGATTTGCTACCTAAAAAGTACTGTATGACTTCTTAAGCGATAATAAATAGCTTGTTTTTCCGTATGATGAATCTGTTGCTAACTGACTATTCGGTAATCTTTTGCTGTAGATTGATGCATAAACCTAAAAAGCCTCCTGTGGATAAAAGCCTTCTATTTTTTTTGATGCACTGTCAGAAATTCCTGCAATAAACAAATAAATATTTTTTTGTCTAACTTTCGTCATTTTTTTCTTTTTCCGGGGTACGACATAAAAGATGTACACGGAGTTCGCAATAACTTTTTGTGACATCCTCCTTCTCCACCAATACTGAAAGAAAATTGCTAAAACCGGTTAAATAAGACATCGTTTTTTGTATTAACGCAGTCCCCATATAGTTAAATTGTTGAACCTAAATAATTGAGATAAACCTTTAATTTCTAATACCAAAGTGAAATACTGTTGTTCTAACTAAAGGAAAGAATTAATAATTACTTTCATTTCCCCACATTCTGCAGTCTTCATCTATATTGTTACCAGATGCATCAAGGCCAATCATGAGAAAAGAACTGGAGAAAAGCTCCTATTTTGATTATGTAAATTTTTTTTATTGTTTTTTCTCCATAAATTTATGTATCATCTTAGCTTTGTCTCAGAGTATAGGTAAGATAAATCAACAACAGCTATATAAACCAGATAGTTTTCCTACTTATTTATACTTTTATTTTTTTCTACTCTATTTTTCACTGCCAAGATTTCGATTTTAACTTTCAACTAAATCTTTTATGTCAATCTTTTTTTTTAAGGGTTTATTAATTCTTGTTTGAATTCTCATTCTTTTGTTTCTGATTTATAAAATATTATTATTATTATCTGTTTCTGATTTGTTAATTTTTGATTGCTTTATCTCTAGTTTATACACTATTTTTCTTTTATCTACTTTTTCCTATAAAGCACAAAGTTATTTAATAAAATATAAGAATCAGCAATACTATTGAACTTCTAATAAAGACTACAAAAATACAGATGTCGCCGCATGATAATAACAGAAATATCAATAATGAAATTATGATCAACCAAGGACTTAACGAGTCCAAGGAATTTGTTACCATGGTCTCTAATGCTTCAAATAATTCCATAGAAGACATGTTAAAAGATGCTAACAGAATTAATGAAGAAGAAAAAACCATTTCATTTAGACAAGCTATTAGAAAATATCCTAAAGCCATATTTTGGTCAATAGTTGTTTCTTCTTCATTAGTAATGGAAGGTTTTGATTTAGCAACAATGTCCTCCTTATACGCGTTGCCTGCATTTAAACAAGATTTCGGGGTAATGAAAGATGGCCATTTAGAGGTCACAGCACCTTGGCAAACTGGACTCTCTATGTGCTGTAATGTGGGAGAGATTATAGGTCTACAAATAGCTGGTTATTTTGCTGATCGTTTTGGTTATAGAAAAACCTTGGGAACATCTTTGTTGGCTATAGCAGCATTTATTTTCATGGTTTTTTTTGCTCCTTCCTTACCTGTTTTGGCTGTCGGTGAAATTTTACTCGGTGCATGCTTTGGATGCTTTCAAACTATGGCCGTCAATTATGCTTCAGATGTTTGTCCTACTTCTCTTAGATACTACTTAACCACATATATCAATATCTGCTGGTGTTTTGGTCAATTAATTGCTTCCGGAGTTTTGAAAGCAATGGATCCAAGAACAGATAGATTGGCATATAAACTTCCATTTGCTCTCCAATGGATTTGGCCATTACCTATATTGATTGGAATTTATTTTGCTCCTGAGTCACCTTGGTTTTTGATAAAAACTAATAGACTTGAAGAGGCCAAAGCAGCAACTATAAGACTTCTCACTAAGACAAGAGAAGATGAAGATTTAGAAGAAACAGCTGAACAGAGATTAAATTTCATGAAGCTAACTATCGATTTGGAGGAAGAAAATAATAAAGATGCTTCTTACAAAGCTTGCTTTAAAGGTATAAATCTTAGAAGAACAGAGATTACAATCATGGCATGGCTAATGCAAAACGAATGTGGTAATGCATTAATGAATTATTCCTCATATTTTTATGAACAAGCAGGATTAAGTTCTTCTCATGCTTTCACTTTTACTATTATTCAATACGTCTTTGGAATTGTGGGTTGCATTTCCAGTTGGTTTGCGATTAAGTATGCTGGAAGATTTACAATTTATTTTTATGGGTTGCTCACACTTGGTATTTTGATGTTTGTCGTTGGCTGCTTAGGTATTAAATCTAAAGATAATGCTAATATATCATGGGGTGTTGGATCGTTGCTTTTGGTTTTTGTTTTTATTTATGATTTTACTGTAGGACCTGTGTGCTATACAATTGTTTCAGAAATAGCTTCTACTAAGTTAAGAATTAAAACGGTTATCATATCTAGAAATATTTATAATTTGGGTGGTATTTTTAATGCCATTGTAACTCCATATATGCTAAATCCACAAGCTTGGGACTGGGGAGCTAAAACCGGCTTTTTCTGGGCGGGTTCATGCTTCTTGGGTTGTATATGGGCTTGGTTCAGATTACCTGAAACTAAAGCTAGAACATTCGCAGAATTGGATAGATTATTTGAGGATAGGATTAGTGCTAGAAAATTCAAGAATGCTACAGTTTTCCCATTTGAAAAGACGCAAGTTCCCGATAATGTCGAATCAGAGAAAGAAGAAGATTGAATGAAGAAAAGGGGTTTACAACACGTCATTAGTTTCTCCATGTTTTCTCTTCTTTTTTTTTTTTTTTTTACATTTAAGTAAACTTTACATCTTACATGATTCAATTGATTATATAAAAATTAAAAAAATTGAAAGCTTTTTTGTGTAAATTGTCAATATGCATATGAATTATGTATTGCATACATTCAAAGCATAATATCAGCAGTCATTCCTGTTCCTGTATAGTTTAAAGCAATTTCAAAATACTGAACCTTCAAAAGAAAGAAGCTTTTACTGACAATGTCAATGGAACTAATTCCACGACTAAGAGCATCTTTTAAGACCCTTAAACCTCTCTTATCAAAAACAACAGTCAATCTTGGACTCAAATAATTTGTGTTTGCTGGAATATTCAATTCAATAATCGGATCAGTTGCGAGGTGGGCCAATGGGAGCAAGTCAACTTCATTAACATTGTCATAACCGTCGTAAGATACAGGCTTCACATACATTGTCTCTGCTTCCAAAATTATAATATGAATATCCAGGTTCGATATTGGATTATGAATCAATAACTGCACTTCAGAGGACATAATGTGAAAAATTACGTTCAAAATGATTCCATTTCCAGCGGTAACTTCATTCTGTTGATTTATATTACTATTGAAATCTTGAAGAGCAAAATTAGATACAGGATCTAAAAATGGCCAACTAAATTTTTTCTTTGATGGTGTGATTGGTCTTGTGAATTGCAAAGATGGTACATTCATCGAAAAATTTAAAACTGATAATGATTCAGAAAGATATGGAATATTTGGAAATGAAGAGTATTCCTCAGTTGATAATTCTATAATTGGTGATTTATTTGATATTATATCACTTACTAGCTTTCTAACTATTTCTTTAATATTTTTTTCAAGATGATTTTGAGAACTCTCTGGGGAAATGATTACTTGATATTCAACGTTAGATGCTCCAATTCCTGAATAATAAGTGAAAGGATCCAAATTCAAAATTATTGAAAAATTTGAATATTTCAAAGTCGAATCAAATTGGAAATTTCGGAGAGTTATGAAACCTAATTGTATGTTAGCATCCTCGGAATCTGTGAAATAATCTAATATTAAAAATTCATCCTTAGGTTGAATCGATTCAAAATCAATAACATCATTATTACTATGGGAGAAATCGAGTATGCTTTGATAAGAATTTATTGCATTATATTCGTTTGGCAAACGAGATGAAGCAACTGAAGAAAAATTTCCACTAGAAATTCTTAAGAAATGAGTATCTGATGGCCAATTTGATGGGGTGAATACATGAACATTTGCATTTACCAGTATAGAATCTCTAGTGGAAGAAAGATAATCTAAACTGTAAATTTCAAAAAAATTATCAATAGATTTGCGATTGTCATCTCCTTTTTTATTTTTCCTGGTACCTGTAGCATCCATTAAGGGAACCCATGTTCTGAACTTGTCTATAAATAATTGCAAATCATGAATCGTTAAATTGTAATTTACAGGAATGCGTATATCATTAAACTGACAATGATTTAATTTAAAAAAATCAAAATCTGAAATCTCAAATTCATCTAAATATAAATTAAACACTAACTTCGAAATGATGTCACTTGTACTTTTGCTCTTATATTCTTTTGCATAGCTTAAGATATTTCCTAAAAGTTTATTCAATTGTCTTGGATTTAGAACTTTTAACACTATCCCACTATTATGTGAAGTAACATTATAATTTAAGGTGGAAACATCATTTTCAACAACTAAATATTTTTGAAATATTAAAGATTGAAAATTTTGTAATTCATTGTTAAATTCAATGGTTATCAAGTCATTTCCTAACTGCGAATTACTACTATCATCAATCTCAGTAACGGTAAATTTTCCACTAATATCATTAAGAGTAAAAAAATTCAAAAATTCACAATGTTGAAAATTATTATCTGCATTACTTTTATTATTTAACATCCACGTACTAGTAATTATTGAGTTCTGAATCTTCATAACATCAGTATAATTTTTATCAAAAGTATTGAGAAATTTCAAATCTAAAAACGGAAAATCCACAGCATTTAAGGAATTCAAAATAAGTTCTACCATCAGATTATTATAATTACTATATTCATTTATGTATCGTGAAAACTCATAATATGCCTCTGATACAAAACTATTTATATTTGGTTTGAACGTTAGCTTTTCAAGGATTCTAGAGATCCAGAATGGATTATTCGAAACGACTGAATTGCTCAAGTATACAAAATTTTCACTATTATCGAATGATAATAATTTCAGAATGAAATAATTCAATATCGATATTGAATCACTGCCGTTTGTAATCAATAATTGTTCTGAAATTTGTGGAATCTGGCAGCTTATAGAAACATTAAACTTTCTCATAGATTCTGTTAGGGTAAATCTTTCAACAGTAAAATCCAACAACTTAGTAGCAACATCATTGTCATTTGATAAGGACACATCATATTTAAATTTATTGAAAGTAAAATCCGGAAAGATAATTTTATCACTTATACAATTATCGAATAGACTTAACTGAGAATCGAAAGTTGTATGCAATGATTTCTGTTCATTATTTGAAACAATTGAGTAGTTGAAATTCGAGAGCTTAAAGCTAAAAATATCATGTAACTGAATATCTGAATCATTTGTGATATTTAAAAAATCAGTTTTTAACAAGCTGATCAATTTATTAAAAAAACTTAAGGGTTCAATCTTGTTAATTTCAAATTTCTTCAAATTTGCTTGAGACAAAGATGAAGCACTAGAAAAATTTATAATATTTATAGGCAAAAAATATGATAAAATTGAATGATTATACTTTATGGTTAAATTCTCAATGTAAAAATCAAATTGTGAGATATCTGGGAACAAATTATATTCATCTTCGTCATTTCTATTGTTATTATTTGATGATGAAATGCGTTGAGATTTTAATTTTGGTGATAGCAAATCTATGATATTATCTTCTATAATCTTAAAATGAATATTACCTGTGTTTACTTTTGAGTTTTGCACATCAATCGTGGACTGCGGATATAATTTCAATAGTGATTTTGTATCTAATTGATTATTGTATGCCATTGTTATAGAATTTGCTATAATTTTAAAATGAGCTGCCTCTTGTGATTTAAAAATATCATCATTTAATGAAATATTTAAACTTAGGGAGCCGCCATCATTTGAAAAATCTGATATCTGAAAATTCTCGATGGAGAAGTCTAGTCTTGGTAAGATGAATTTGACAAAGATGGAAGAGAAAAACAGGGCTTTTAAAATGGAAAAGCACAAAAACAATGTTAATATTAGGGAGTATAGAATCAAAAATATCAGAAATAGATTAGTTTTAACCTTAAGAGGAAAGCAAACTTTTTTTTTTGAGTGTTCTGGATGTTGAAGATATTCACCATCGTTATCATCATTGATAAAAATTGAATCTTCGTTTTGATATGAACCGTCATATATATTTGCGCCGTGGAAATAATTATAGTTATTTAAAAGGTTTGTTGAAGAACCGGAGGTCTGGTCTGAACCCTCTTCATAATATTCCCATGATGACATTTTAAATATATATTATTTACAATGTAAAAATTATTTTTTGTCCACGGTGGTACAAAGATTGTCGGTAACAATTAAAACTTACTATAAATGTATAGATGAAACTATCAAGGGTTTCCAGTAGTTGAATACATAAACGGAAGCTGTTATTATTTTTGAATATTGCTATTGTAAAATATCTCAAAAAAATCAAACAATTGCAAAAAACTGGCAATGGAGGATCTCAAGTGCAACACTGGCAGGCAAGTAAACCAAACAGTCGCAACACTATGTCAATTAAACGGTTGAGGTATTTGAAATTGTATGGAAGAAGGTTCAAAGTAACAATCAAACACTATATAGGATTTGCAAAAACTGGTTGTATGCAAATTCAACAAGAAGGCGAGAGAGTTAGAAATATATCTCAATATTTAAACACAATTATTGAATAATCAAAGAGACAATTATCGAATAAGCAAAGAGACAATTATCGAATAAGCAAAGAGACAATTATCGAATAAGCAAAGAGATAATTACTGAATAAACAAATGGATAACTATTGAACAAGAAAGGAATTGGAAACAATTGGGTCTTCCTTCAAGCAACCTTGAGTCAGTTATATAACGCATTGGTTTTGACAGGAGTGAAGAGGTACCTATTGCGGATAAAAAAAAAACAAACAAGCAGCCAGAGCAGTGTAACGCAACCCAACACATAGATTCGCATACTTGCAAAAAGATACAATGTCACGTGACTAATTGGTTTTTTTTTTCAATGTAAGTGAATATCAGCTAAAAATAATAAGAGTAGTATAAGAGTAGTATAAGAGTAATATAATAGTAATATAATAGTAATATAATAGTAATATAATAGTAATATAATAGTAATATAATAGTAATATAATAGTAATATAATAGTAATAATAGTAATAATAGTAATAATAGTAATATAATATATATATATATTATTTAGTTGTCTCCAAAGTCTTGATATAGAACGTTACCGCAAAAACCAATCCTGCGCGGGATCAGATGCGGAACTTGGATTTCCTTTTCTTGTTATCTGAAAGTTGCGTCCCGCGTAACTGAATTATGAAACAAACTCAAAAAAAAAAAAGGAAAGTATAGCGTCCAATGATAACAGTTTAAGATTTCAGATTTGAAAGGCGTTAACAGATCGCTTTTCCTAGTATTAGTTTTTATATCATTATTTTACAAGCCTGTCGAAGGTTATTGGTTATTGGGTCAACAAACCGATGTTAGCGACCGGCAAAAGATCTGAGTGCCGATTAAAGGCTACCTCAGATTGCAATTTATTAAATAACAAACTTTGAATGCAATTTTTCAAACAACAACCCTTGAATACAATTTATCAGAACATCGATTTCGATTGCAATTCTGTAGTTTTACTCGACAGATGTACCTCGTCTTGCAATTTTCAAGTGTGATATTACAATCGATTCAACATTTATTTTACTATAATTCAATATACTATTACTTAACATAGCTTACTATTCTTATATTTCAGCCCAGTTTATTATCATATTTCGGTTTACTATATTATTATATTTTAATCTAGCTCATCGCTATAATTTAATTCACTCTACTATTGTGTTTTAATTTAAGTTACTACTATCACCTGTTTTCTTCTATTACTCATTTTAACCAAAAGTTGTTTCGGCATTAGCTTAATCCTTTTTTAATGTTAATGTTAGTCATAAACATGACCACTCGTTAGGCAAGCCAAATACTATACAAAAAAAAATCATGGCGCCGTAATTTCTTTTTTTTTTCTTTCGTGAGTCACATTATATATTCTTATCTGTGGTACAACTGGTTGCGTTTTCGCAGTTTTTGGTGCAGAAATCAACGAACCACACTTAAGGGTACATACATGCAAATCAATAAACATATAAATATTACGATTTTCCGTGCAATTTGAGATTTCAATCAAATCAAAGAAAATAATAAATTATCTTGATCTCCAATTAGTTTTCCATTATTTTTATTTTTTCTATCGTTTCACTGTTAATAATAATAATAATATTATTATTATTCTTCTCTAATTTCTTATTTTTGGGGTTTTTAAAAATATTGATAACATATCTCAACATCGCATGATCCCTTTCAAATACAATTCAGAATGGCTACTCTTATAACAGTGACATCCATTTTTACTGCAGTTAAGCTTATTGAAGTTGCCCTCAGTGAACAAAGATTTTGCCCTCAAGTTCATACAGATGCAGACTTAACTATTGGTCTTGACTCTTCGTCTTCATTAGTTGTAGACGTTCATGCAAATAAAAATTCTCATAAATCTCGCATTGATTCATCCAAAAAAATCAACACTTCTTCGCTAGAACAGAATAAGACTAATAATGCCTTATTCTTAAACGCTGCAGTTGCCGCTGGTGCTTTGGTGGCTAATTCTTCTTACTCTGGTAATGTGATCCTGCAACAGGTGCCAGCTTTTATTAAAAAAATAGCCGTTTCCAAATCTCTTTGTTGCTCAACAATCGTCAATAATAATCACATTGAAACAACAAATTTACATACTTCCAACAATAAGGCTGCGTCTCATAATAACAAGTCCGCTTACTCCAATTTGTCCTCTTTGTATTATAAAAATAGAAACAACACCATCCTACCTCATAGACAATTTGTTCAACAAATGAGTCTTGAAAGAGACACAAAACGTAAGAATGAGTTGGCAAATAAGTTGTTGTATTTCGATTATAATCCCCACAAAGTATTGAAGCTCAACAAAAGTGATTGTTTAAGAAAAGCAGTCATTTTAGATGCTGCTATACAGTCACATAAATCAACTTCAAGAAGAAATTCATTCATTGATGACGATTTCAGCTGTAATTCGTTTACAGATTCACAACCATTAGGTCACGAGTGCACTATTTTGATGTTGACATACGAAAATTCAAGAAGTGCAAAATATAACAGATATATCAAAGCCGTCAAATACGAATATGCTTCTTGAAGTTTCTTCCTATTCATTCACCTTTGTATTATATTTCTTCCAGTCATTTCTCTAATATTTTCAACTCCTGCTGTCATGTCTTCCCGTTTTTCATATCATATTTCATAGTTCCCATGTATTATTATTACCATTTTTTAACCCTCGGCATTGATTTTTAACTTTTTTTATTTTGTTTGATTTATCTTGTTGCATCTTATTTACAATACATTTTTTAAACTGTTTGATCTACTTGTAACTTATACGCAGTGAAAACTCTTCTCGAACAAATTGGAAGTCTGTCTACGTATTAAAAATTATTTATTTTAAATTTAAAGTATATATTGACTTTCAATAATGTTTTTCGAAAATCTTATGGGTAACATCCGTATCTACATATTTAACAATAGACTCTCTAAAGATATTCTTCAATATTGTTATAAACCCTTAATTATGTGCATTAATATTCAAAAGTTACCTTTGATTTTGAAACATCGTAAATTGAGATGGATTTTAGATATGCTTATAATATTTGGAGATAAATTTATAACATTCAAAAATAACTTCATTATAATTATCTTGGTATGTTAAGTCACCCTAACAACCTCCATTTACAGACGTGTCATAATATGTTCATGGATAAAGGCATTATTGTAACGTTTGTCTTTCATAATACCGACGGATCAAACAAAGTTTCAGATCGAACGACATCATTATTATCATTCTACGTACATATTGAAAATTCTCCATATAATTATTTTTCTTTGCTGCCAAGTCAAGGAATATGAAAAAAAAAAAAAAAACGTTATCGTTACCGCGGACTTTGCCGAAGAATGGATGATCGATATCACTTTGTTATTACCGTATCTGTTTCTACAATGTTATCTCCCTCCATACAAAAGATTATTTCTTATTAACAGATATTAGAAAGTTTTATTAATTTTTGAATATTTGAGGCATTTATCTGTATCTCTAACACTTTTTTTTCTTTGAAAAAGAAAAAAAAAAAAGAAAACGTTTCATATGAATGGATAGTAGCAGTGAACGATTCCCGACTGATATGATGCTATAATTTACAGAAGTTTTTGAAATTTTCATTCTAACATAAAGATATTTTCTTCTTTCCAATGGTAGGATACCGACGGAGTTGTAACTTACAAATATAGAGCATATGACGCTTGATTTTTTCGACATATATGGATCTAAATGGATCATTAATTTTCTAACGAAAATGAGTAACAATTTTTCCTGTTTCTTTTATCTTATATTACAAGATAAGATCTCAGTGTATTATCTCTTTTTAAATACTGGTGAAAGTTCCTTAAAAATGTAACTACATACATACCACAAATAACCATTCCACGGTATTTACATGCCTGTTTCTACAATTGTTAACAATATAAATATAATAAATTACTTCTGCAATTATTAAAAAATAAAACAATGAATTATTCAGATTACCCAGGCATTAGCAGTCATCAAGGTATCTGATTTCTAACAGCTTAATATATATGGAATATCGTACCTTATTCGGTACTTATGTCGGATTCTAATGTAAATAAATGGTTTTCAATTGTCAACTGATAATGCCAAAAGTATCTGTGTGTTTTTGGTAAAAAAAAAAAGAATTACGTTGCTTATATATAATTTTCTTTGTAATTACTGAAATCTATTTATTACAGTGTTAATCCGATAATAAATATTCGATTGTAAACATGAACCATTTATCGAAGTGTTAGAACTGTTCAAGTTTAAGTATATGCTTCTTTTTTTTTTTTTTTTTTTTTTTTTTTCTGTTAGTTTGCGAATGTTTCTGTATTATATCCACAGTATATTATATTTTTTGCTGAATTTATTGCATTACTGGAAATTAGCTGCATTGGTGAATATTTTTCAGAGCTTAGCAGTATTCAAATTCATACTGAAATATATATATAGGATTTTATTTTCTATTGTGAGCTGATAATTTGCAATCTTTATGAACATCTAAAAAAAAAAGGAAAAAAAATGAGTTTATCATTTAGAACAATATCGATCGCCAGCCATCTACGATCATATACTTTTAATGGAATCAGCTATTCACAAAATTTAATCTACTCCAGTGCTGTAAATTTTATTTTGAAAAATGGCTTCCATAGTATTTCAATTATTAGAAACTCAAGCAGGGGAAATGGAATAAATAGAGAACATTTGGAGAAATTTAGAAATCAACTAAGATCAGAATTTAAGAGTGATACAAACCAAAAAAAAGAACAGTCTATTGACGAAGATACTGATCCTAAAAAGCTTCATACTAAATTTTATAGAGAAGTTGGCAGACCATTTATTAAGGTTGTTGCTTTAACATTTATTACTTTTTATAGCATGAAATTTTTATATGCTTACTTGGAATCTACTGATGAAGATATAATTAAAGAAAAACAACAGCAAAATACAACACAGGCTTCCAGCAAATAGATTCTTAATATAAATACAATTCTATTCTCTCATTATTATTGTTTTAATTTATAT
Source organism: Saccharomycopsis javanensis (assembly GCA_031125485.1). NCBI lineage: Eukaryota > Fungi > Ascomycota > Saccharomycetes > Ascoideales > Saccharomycopsidaceae > Saccharomycopsis > Saccharomycopsis javanensis. The sequence continues at coordinate 73,279 of JASTUL010000036.1, forward strand.
AGCACAGTAGTTACAGCAAATATATGATTTATTCAGTTAGCAAAAAAAAAAAAAAAAAGAATCCATTCAATTAGCACATATTTTATATGCTCAATTCTACAATTCTGAGGCGATTTATAATTATATCTAGAAAATTATAAGAGATACAACATATTGTGTGATTGAATATCAATAGTATCAATATATTTATATGTATTTTGTTATTGCTTCTTAAACAGAGAGTTTAGACTTCAATTTACTATTAACAGCATCTAAAAATTCTTCAGTAGTAACGTAGCTCTCTCTATTAGTTTTACCCATAGTCAAAGCCAAATCCTTAGTCATGATATTATCATTTTGAACAGTTTCCAAAGTGGCATCTTCCAATGTCTTTGCAAATTCAGCAACTTCTGGAGTATTATCCAATAAAGCTCTTTGATGCAAACCTTTGGTCCAAGCAAAAATAGATGCAATAGAATTGGTAGAAGTTTCTTCACCTTTTTGATATTTTCTATAATGTCTGGTGACGGTGCCGTGAGCAGCTTCAGATTCAAATGCTTTTCCATCTGGAGTCATTAAAACAGAAGTCATTAAACCTAATGAACCAAAACCTTGAGCAACAATATCAGATGTGACATCACCATCATAGTTTTTCAAAGCCATTACGAAACCACCTTTAGATTTAATCATTTGAGCCACCATGTCATCAATTAATCTATGTTCGTAATAAATTCCTAATTTTTCAAATTCAGGCTTGTATGTAGATTCATAAACTTCTTGGAAAATGTCCTTGAATCTACCATCATATTTCTTTAAAATAGTGTTCTTTGTACTGAAAAACAAATTCATTTTCTTTTGAAGCGCAATCTTGAAAGATGAATGAGCAAAACCGTAGATGGATTCATCAGTGTTATACATGGCTAAGCCAACACCTGGTCCTTTGAAATCATACACATTATAAACGGTTTTTTCGGCACCACTAGCTGGAGTGAAAGCTAATTCCAATTTACCAGCTTCAGGAATGACAACATTGGTGGATTTATATTGATCGGCATGAGCATGTCTACCAATAATAATTGGTTTCTCCCAACCTTGAACAAATCTTGGAATGTTTGGAATAACAATTGGTTCTCTAAAAACAGTACCTCCTAAGATGTTTCTAATTGTACCATTTGGAGAAACCCACATTTTTTTCAAGTTAAATTCTTTGACTCTAGCTTCATCTGGTGTAATAGTAGCACATTTGACACCAACACCGTATTCTTTAATAGCATTAGCAGAATCAATAGTAACTTGATCATTAGTAGCGTCTCTATTCTGAATTGACAAATCGTAATATTTCAAATCAACATCCAAGTATGGGTGGATAAATTTGTCTTTAATATCACTCCAAATAATTCTGGTCATTTCATCACCATCCAATTCAACAAGTGGTGATTTCACCTTAATTTTATCTAATCTTGACGCATAGCTTGAAAAAAAGTGTTTGCTAGCCTTGTTTTGTAAAGCAGCTTTTACTGAAGTTCTGGCAAACATTGTGTTCTAATAATATGTTATTCTGATCTTTTTTAGTACAAATTGATACTATCAACAAACAAAATTCTTATTAAAATCTATAATAGATCCAATTTGTCGAAAATAAAATATAATAGAGCTATGATACAAAATATAATGTTTTAAATATTATGTTTTTATACAATAATTCATTGACTTATTTTCACCGACATTTTTTAATATCGATTTTATTCAAAGGTGCATTTTTTGTCAACTTTTATTTTTGCGCTTCTTTTTTTTTTTCAAGAAATGACTCAATTAAAAATGTCCCGATATCGGAGAAAGAAGGGCATCATTTAACTACTGTTTTCCGGGGAGGGGGTAAAACTGCGTGAAATAAAAACGATTTTCAACATGTCAAAACTGATTTCAGTAAGTTGAAGACGATGAAATTTAAATATAGAATCCCCAATTAAACAAATAACAGAGATTCATATAATTCAATTACATAAGAATGATTCAAGTTCCTATAATTATACCATATTATATATCATTATAAAAAGAAGAAAGAAAAAAAAAGGGAAAAAAAAAAGGGAGATGAAATCAGTCACTTTCAGCTTGAATAAACTCTCTGGAATCCTTTGGCCATAATTTCTTGTACAATGCCATGTAAACATAATCTTGGGCACTTAGTTTTTTATTAAAGGTAGCTTTAAAATAACCATGTGTACCCAAACTTTCTTTTATGTAACCACTCGCACCAGATTTGGTAAATAGTGGTACACTGCTGAAATAATTGATATCGCCAGGATTGAAAAACATATAACGAATAGTAATAACTTTCTTATGTATTTTAAATGGTTGACCAACCAACAATATTCTCTTCACTGTAGTTCTTGTGTGATCAATACTTTCAAAAGAACCAGACCCTATCAATTCTAATTTCTTTGGATATTCATCACTACCTGAATTAGCCTTGAAAAATAATACTGGTGCTCGTCCATAATTGATTGGAACAATAGCAGATGCGATATTTGTGGTGTCAGGAAGTGAAAATCTCAAATACTTATGCAAATTGTCTTGATTATTTGAATTTACAGAGTACAATGGTTTAATGATTTGTCTTCTCGATCCATACTGAACCACGATTTCATCTTTTGATGTGATCGGTGTCTCATATGCTTCCCATGACTTGATACTAAAATTACATAACGATTTCTTTTCTTCATTCTTCAATAATCCAAATATCACAAATGGAGAATTATCAAAACTATCCAATTGATTGAATCTTTGTAAAGTTTGGTTTAATTCCTCACCTGGAATTTCAAGATAAATATTGACCCTAGAACCTAATCCAACTTGCAATTTTCTGTTATATATCTTGAATGCTCTGTTGGATGCAATCTTGAAATTTTTAATTCTAAACATTTTTCTGAATTCTTCGGGGGTATCTTCATCGAATTCGTCATTGTTTTCTATTTCATTCAAAGAGAATTTGTATTTTCTCAATCTTTCAACGGCAGATTCTCTTGGGTCTAAATGAAGTTCTTCAGTAGAACCTGGATTTTCGGATTCTTCTAAGAACAAGTCGAGCTGTCTTTGTTCGTCTTCTTTTGTTAGCTCAATATCAGGAAGGTTATTTCCAGCACTAATTTGATTTTTACCACTTAGGACATCTTCAATTTCTTGATCATAATCTGAATCTTCGGGATCTAAATATGGTTCTTTTTCTATTTCATCGAAATCTTGAATATCTTCATCCATTTTTTGTTCAAAATCATCATACTCAACATCATCAAATTCCATGTCATCATCTTCTTCAAAGTTGAGCGTGTCTACGTCATCATTTTCATTTTCGATAATCTTTTCTTCAGTAATTGCTTGCTCTATCTCATTTTTTTTATCAAGAATTTCAATTTTTCTAATTGGAAATTGACCTACATTTGGAATATTTATTAACTGATTAATGTAGAATCCTTTACCTCTTACTGTCCCTTGAATAGCTAAGACGTTTTCATTTTGCATAGCGACCTTATCAGCAATCAAGTAACCTCTTTTGTTCAACCAAGTTATACCCCTTGGCACAGTACTACTTAGTACATGGACAACTTTAGATAAATCCGCAAAATTGTCAATATTGTAAAGCTTATCTTCATTTGGAAAGAAATGTTTAAAATAGCTTGTCAAAGAAGTCATTATTTGTTTTTGTTGTTTTTCTTTTGGATTACTTTGATTCATGTTTGCCACTATGCAAATTGACTGAGAGATACCTTGTAATTCTACTGCTCTGATGATTTGCTCACCATATGAAGGATCAACTTCTTCTGATGCACTAAGACAAAAAATGACGAAATCTGAAATTCTGGCGGCATCCAAAATTGATAAAAAGTTATCTTTGTTTGGTAAAATGAATTTGAAACTTGATTTAAACTTTGTGAATCGTGCGTTGATTATTCTAGAGCCATATTTAGCAGTGGCACCAATCGTGATATCACCATCATGTTGTGATAAGCCTATATCAGAAGTTCCGTGAGTGATAATTGTATCAATTATATCTGATTCATTAATGTCATTAGTCAAACTGATGACCGTTACAATTTTTTCAATACCATTATTAGATTGGAAAAGCTTTCTATGTTCGATGGCATTACCAATTTTTTTGTCTTTCAATTGTTTGGCTAAATTCTTTCTTTGTAATTTTGTAGTTGTTGCATTATTTTTTTTACTATTTGCACTAGGTCTTGATTTTTCAACTTTTCCCTGGTTTCTTGCTTTTAATTGACCTTTGGTGGCATGCTTTGATTTAAACGCTTTTTTCTCTTTCTTGATGGTGGATCTATGGGAAACTGCCATCCTGACTTAATCGACTATTATCTCCAATATATGTACTTTATCAATTCACTTTGAATAATGAGTATAAAAGTTGCCTACTCAAGTATTGAAAAAAATTATTAATTAATATCTAAAAAATTATCAACTAAACTGTTAGAAAGATTAGCAATTCAACTGTTAAAAAGATTAGCAATTCGATACAATTATCAACTAAAAGACTTTACTAATTCTTTTTTTTTTATTAAATGCAACACTGAAGTTAGAATATTCGCTAATATTTGACTTCTTTTGGTTTTTCATCAACAATAATTTTAACGCATCTCATCTCATTATATTAGAGAGAAAGAAGAAAAAAAAATTTTATGTAAAAATATCCTGTTGTAACACACGTGTTATTTTAGATGGCACACGCACGTGATTTAAAATATTAAAAAATCGATTTTTTTATTTTCTAAGAAATAACAATTTGACACAAAATCATAATTTTTTGATTTCTCTCAAAAATAAAAAAAAGAAATTATTAGCAAAAAAATCAAAGGTGATTAGTTTTAAAAATTCCGTTCCTTAATAAGAGATTCAAGTGAATTTTTAAACTCTTAATATTCAAACACAGGTCTAAACTAAACCTTACATCCATACACTACTTTATTTTTTTCTTCATTTACATTTTTTTTTTCTTCCTTTAATAAAAGCATCTCTCTCTATTAATATACTGAGAGAGCACAATAAGTAAATGTGAGACGGAAAATTAGTGAGGGCTCTCTATACAAATAAATTTAGAGTGAAAAATAAATTACGATCAAGGAAAAAAAAAAAAAAAAAAAAGAAAAAAGTAAAAAGAAGAATTAGTAAAAATTTTCAATTAGTATTTACTCAATAACACATTATATACTATATACCATACAGTAAATTAACAGTAACATATATCAGTATTGTAAGTAAATGATTGGAAAATATAATTTCAGCTTTTTTGATATAATCTGATATATTATAAGGGATCGTCATGAGGTGTTGAAATGGTATAATTTATGTTGGAAAAGAAAATGGTCTATGAATAAATGCGGTAGCATATACAAATTTCATGGAATATAATACTTAAGAGTCTGAGGTTATTAATTTACCGCTAATATTTCATTGGTAGAGAAGTTATAAATTATGGATTGCCAAAAAAAGTTAAAGAGATTTGTACTGACTTGAAAATGAATTGAATGAATCAAGCATTTAAGACATCAGATAATGAAACTTGGAAGTAATATATGCTGTTTGAAATGAAGTTCCTATTTGATATTTCTGAATAAATATGTGCAATTACGGTTAGACAAGGTGTTTTAAAAAGGTCATCAAGAAGGCTCTTTCAAGGATGACTTGTTAAACAGTATCTGGATTTATATCAATGCAGCAAATTCCATCGAAATAGCATTTAAAAAATTATTTTGGAAATATGTACTAACTATTTGTGTATAGCAATATGGCTCACGAAAACGTTTGGTTCTCCCACCCAAGAAATTACGGTAAAGGTTCAAGACAATGTAGAGTCTGTGCCTCCCACACCGGTTTAATCAGAAAATACGGCTTAGACATCTGCCGTCAATGTTTCAGAGAAAAGGCCAAGGACATTGGTTTCAACAAATTCCGTTAAACAATTTTTACATATTATAATATTATTATCACTATACTATGCATGTTAAAATAAAATAAAATAATGGAGTTTTTAAAACGGAAGAAAATATGTTCAATCTTGTGAAAGTATTCTATTTTCCAGTGCTTAAGATTATATTATGTGTTAATTGATTTTGCTATAGGTAGATGATTCTAATTAGTCAGTGCTTGTTTATTACGAAATAATGCTTTCCGTTTCTTTACATATTTATAGTTTTTTTTCATTGAATAAATATCAAATTCTAAAAATTCAGTAATTGCAAATTATTTTTTTTAATAATATTTAAGCCTTTCGATGGATGAATCTACGAAAATAAAACAAAAGAAATCTAAAGATAAATATATCTATTATTTTATTGATATCGGTTCTTTTCAATTGAAATTCAACCATAATTTATAAACATCAATTCTATCATTTTGAAATTCAAACATAATTTATTGACATCAAGTTTTTTTATTTATTCAAAAACCAATTGTATTTTATTGCTGACTCAGCCTCAATAATATTTGTAATATTCCAACTCTTCAACAGGAACCGGAGCAGCACTTAGAGAAACTGATTTTTTAAAATCACCAATGTGACTAATTTTATTACCTTCTGGATAATGTTCCTCATTCGAAATATCATGATAACCATCTTCAGGCTGTGAAAACTCAGTTGTACCTCTCAAGTGGACACTCAATCTCGACGAAACTTTATCGTTTAGCACATATTTAGTAAATGCATTCAAAATGTCTTGCTTAGTAATATGATCAGCAGCAGCAATCTTTTGTTCGTTGTTACAGAATCCCCAATATCCAGTATCAATAATATTGACATATGTATTAATCTCTTGATTCAAATTCTTGTAATTCAGTCTGTTTACCCAATTTGTCTTTAAAGCTTGCATATTTGAATTAAAAACTTCGTCGTTAATTTCCTCTATTAATTTCTTAGCGACAGTTTTGATGCAATTCCTAATTCTGGCTTCCAAGTATGCACAAGATGCAACATTACTTTGCACCAAGATACGAAGACCAGTCGAATTCGATGTTCTCATCTCAGATACAAATACTATGTATCCTAATTGTTCTTTGGTACGCAATTGGTTGAAGAAAGGCTCATGTAAATAATGCGCCAAAAATTCTGCAGCAATCATTTCTTTGGCAAAAGTTAATTTCGATTTATCTTCACAATGGTAAAGATCATTTATCATTGGCTGAAGCTCACCAAATTGAAAAAAATAACTAACACAAGAATTCAGATGGTTGACTTCCTTGCTGAAATAATGATGTGCGCCCTTCGGTAACAAACAACTTCTTGAGCCAAAAGATTGAACTTCATCCTTAATAGGCTTAAAATTGATTGCAATGTCATTATCAAGTAAACCCTCGACGGATTTCAAAATATCTTCTTTTTTGAAATTACCAAAGATTAAAATTTGGCTTTCTAATTGTTTTATACTAAGTTTCAAATAAGCATTAAAATTCTCAAAGTTGATAAACTCATCAGTTGGTTCGCCTTGTTCGTCAATCAAATAGTGAAGCTTCGAACTAAAGTCATACAGATTCATGTGAAAAATAGTACTCATGAAAATCAATGCTTGCTTATATGGAATTGAGTACGCCACATTCTTTAATGTCTTAATATAATGATTTTTAACTAATTCGAAATTATCTGCAGAGTTAAACTCAGCATCATCCTTTATGAAATTAATGATATCACCAACTGCTTGACGCAAAATGGAAATGAGTTTTTCGTTGTAACCAGAAACTTGAATCTCTAGTCCGCGATTAGTAATATCAATAGAAAGTTTCAATTCAACACTCTCAGCCAAATATTTGAGGCTATTCAATTTCAATTTCAATAATCCTCTGAGAATAGATAAATATATACTATCAACCACTGTATCAGTGGAACCAGGAAAGGATAATATCAAAAATATACATCCTTTTGGGACAGAGAATTTATCATCAGCCTTGAACCAAATTGATTTGTTTGCATCTTTAGCTATCAATAATGGTCGTTTATGGCTTTTACCAGCATCTGCTTTAACATTTTTAATGCTGAAGTCCTTAGTAATATATGGATTTGGTAGGGGTGGTAAATGTAAATCCTTATTTAATCCTAACAATCTTGGACTCAAACTTTTAATCAATTCACCGCTAATTGTTTCTACCTTATATTTGGTACCATAATAATGATCAGTCATTGGTAACTCGTCTTCATTTAGATTAGTGTCAATGAAATAAAGATTCAAGTTTTCAGGAGTCAAGTAAGATAGGAATTTCATAATCGAAAGATAATCATATTTCTTATTAAAAAAGTAATAAAAACTTAAAAATCTCTTTTTTTCATCATCATTTCTGATAAATTTATATGACATATTTGAAGCGAAAGAAGAAATTGAGTTCATAATATTACTTGAATTTTCCTTAAATTTAAAATTCAACTTTGCAACATCAACTAATTCGGAATACACTTTCTGAAATTGCTCATCGCTTGAAGATTTCAAATAATAAATGTATTGAAATACGGTTTTAATAATTGGTTCGATATTTTCTTCTCCCTTTCTAGTTAATTCTATATTAACTTCAAATAACTGATTGTCATTTATAGTCATGGTCGAAGATGAAAGCAGCGTAGCCCAATTCTTGATGATCTTTAAATAGTGAAGAATTGAACCTTCCGATTCATGACCTACCAAATGACTAACAATAGAATGTGGACTAACTCTATAAGCTTCATCTTCAGACATTGGAATATAAAATTGCAATCTAATGTTTTTCATGTTTTTGACTGGTTTAACATTAATATTTCTTTGCAATTGAGCTTTGGTTAAGTATGGAATCTCTTTGCTTTTGATATTAACCTGATCTATATCAACGTTTAAATTTTTTATATCAGAAAAATAATTAGATGTGAACTCAGACAACTCATCAAGAGACTGGTTTCCAAAAACGCAAACTTTCATTATATTAGCAGAATAATATTTGCCATACCACTTCAATAATTCAGCTCTAGGATCAATTCCATTCTTACTTGGTAAATCTCTTAACGTTTCTAAATTACCAGTGGAAAAATTTGTGTGTGGATGTTCTGGATTTGCCATGTTCTTACGGAGTTGTTGAAGTCTCCAAATATCATTTTCTATATTTTTAGCATGTTCAGAATGAATGATATTAATTTCTCTATCTTGATTTTCATCAGAAAATAAGGGACTAATGAAGAATTGAGCAAATCTATCAATAGCACCTTCTAAATGGTTAACATCGACTTCGAAATAATAATTTGTATTGTATGAAGATGTATAAGCATTGGAACTACCAGAATGATCAGATAAAAATTTACTATATTCATTTTCTTCGGGATATTTTTTGGTACCCATGAATAATAAATGCTCACAGAAATGAGCTAAACCTGGTAAATCCTTTGGATCATTAACAGAACCTACATTTACATCTAAAGCCGCACCACCTTTTTTGGCTTCAGGATCATTAATAAGTAAAGCTTCCAACTTATTCTCAAGACGAATTAGCCTATACTGCCTTTCATCCAAATCAGGCTTTTGGAAATGTTCGTTCGACACAATAGTTCGATATTTTCTTGACAAGGACATAGTTTTGGTATGAAATTGACTGTTGAAGGAAAACGTCACTACCAGGGTTCGAAAGAATGAATACGTTGATTTGAACAATTTTGCGGAAGTTATTCTATTATTATCAGAAGTTCTCTGACTGTTTATATTATTCCCTATAAATTTGGATTTTAATTCAATAATAAATTTTGGAAACAATAACTAACCATTGACCAATTTAAAAAAAAAGGAAAAAAATCAACTTTATATATATTTATATATATTTGCTTACAAATAAAAACGAAAAGAAAGATCGATTGTGAGCTAATACGTTGAAGCATTGTTTCTTTTTTTTAAAAAAAAAAAAATGTTCCTGTCGGCGTTCTTGATTTCGTAATACATAATGTAACAATAAAAAAACGCAAAAGAAAGACCAATTAGAACTTATTTCGTCATCAGCAAGAGGAAATCAGAATCAACCGATCATTTACCACAATTTAAAATGCCAAAAAAACAACATTTACAAACTATTAAATAGCTTACAATAAATTAGTGAAGGAATATATTAATGTTGAGTTTATTATAAAAAAAAATTAACTGCACAAATAATTGCAAAAAAATAACGACTGCAAAGTATGTAAAAAAAGTTTTGAATTAGAAAAACGTAAATAAAAATTAGCAATAAAAATTAGACATGAAGCGTTAAAAGGAAAAAAAAGTGGTAGAATCAATGATTGATTGTATTTTTTCAATAGATTCATTGATAAATTATTTGGAGGATTCTCTTTGGTATTCTTTATACATATCAACATCACTGATAGAGCCACAAACAGTTTCTGTCATGATACCTGTTACCAAATATGGGTCAATGTTTGAGGCAGGTCTTCTATCTTCAAAGTAGCCGTATCCTTCCTTGGCAACAGATCTTGGGATTCTGATAGAAGCACCTCTGTTAGCAACACCGGATAAGAAAGTGCTCATTGAGGCAGTTTCATGTCTACCAGTTAATCTTTGTTCATTATCGGCACCATAAAGTTCGATATGTTGATCATGTCTCTTTGCCAACTTTTCAATTGCATCTTCAATGTATTTCATACCACCTGGTTGTCTCATGGCAACGGTGGAAACGTTGGTATGGCAACCAGCACCATTCCAGTCTCCCTTCAAAGGTTTTGGGTGGAACGAAATCTTGACACCAAATTCTTCAGCTACTCTATTTAACAAATATCTTGCAACCCACAATTGGTCACCCATTTCGATACCTTCACAAGGACCGACTTGGAATTCCCATTGAGAAGGCATGACTTCAGCATTAATACCGGAAATGTTGATTCCAGCATAAAGACAAGCTCTGTAGTGAGCTTCGATAACATCTCTGGCATAAACCTTACCAGCACCGACACCACAATAGTAAGGACCTTGAGGAGCTGGATAACCACCTTTTGGCCAGCCGTAGACATTATCATATAAATCAAAAAGGGTGTATTCTTGTTCCAAGCCAAACCAGATTTTTTCATTAGCATGAGCAGTCATCAATTTTGCTGCAGCATGTCTATGGTTAAATTTGTTTGGGGTACCATCTGAATTCCAACATTCAGCTAAAACAATGATGTTGTCACCTAATCTAAATGGATCTGGATAATAGGCAACTGGTCTTAAATAAATATCTGAATTGTCACCTGGAGCTTGGCCGGTAGAAGAACCGTCAAAATTCCATTCTGGTAATTGGTCAATTGAAGTAACCTTTTTTGATAAAGTTCTACCTTTAGAACGGATATCACCAAAGGAATCAATCCAGATATATTCAGCAATAACTTTACCGTTTTGTGGTAAGTCTCTGTACTTTTGTAAAGCAGCAGTGTTTTCAATGGTTGAAGCAGTCATTTTCAGTGTAAAACAGTTAAAAATGAATTGAAATTAAAAAACAAAAAAAAATACGTGGTAAGAGTAATTAACCAGTAACAACTCGAAAAAGAATATAGTTATATGTATTAGACTTTTCTTTGATTCAGCAAAGATATAGGAAAAATAAAAAAACTAAGATATAAATTACAGTAATCTGTTATTGCAACAAATAAAATTGAATAAACCAGGGAAACAATCCTGATATTTATACTGATACTGAGGTCACAAACAAAAATTCACAAAATTAATATATATATATAAAAAAAAAAAAAAAGAAAGTAATTATTATCTTTCATTATCGATAAATAATGAATCATATGTTCTGTGAGTGAAAAATCAATCAACGAGTATCTGTTGAATTTTTCACTCTTAATAATAACGAATTGTCAAGATTTCTGTATACAATATGTATGCTGTTTTAAGCACATTCATAGACCAAGAATTTTTTCGTGGGGGAAAGAAACACTGTTCTTAATAGAAGATTACAAAAATAACTCATCAGAGAAGAAAAAAAAAAAAAAAAAAAAAAAAGCAACAACGGAAGTACTATTTACTTTGCGCACCTATTACTATGTTAATTCTTTATATACGCACTTTGTATCTAATGGGTGCGTTTCTCCGTGGGTCAATATGGGGGAGATTGAAGAGAAAAAATAAAAAAAGCGGTAACTCTTCACGCACATCAAAGTGGTGGCATTTTTTTCTTGTAGTTTTTGATGGCTCGATATAATTGGTTCGTTAATTTCGCCGGCTTTGCTATCTTGCGGCTATATAAAATATTTACCTATTTGGCCTACTGATCTATTTATACACACATATATATATTGATATTATTATTATTCTTCATGTTCTTCTGTTGAAACCATTTTCCGTCTTCCCGGGAGAGTCTCCGCTAAATAGTCATTCAATATATGTTAAAACCCCAAAGAGAAGAAGAAAACAAAAGGTATATCGTATAAACACGGAAACCAACAATAATACAGAGAAAAAAATGTCAATTGTAGATGCCAAGTATAGCAATGTAGCTTTACTGCCTAGAAGCAGAGGTAAAAATGACAGGGGCCGGTGGATCAAACCGTCATCTAAGAAAAAAGAGGAAGTGTGTATAGTATTTTCTTTTTCTTCCTTGTTTATAGGCTGGCAGGCATTTCGGACACATGGCTACCCCCAACAGATCCTGGACCAATTTCAGAAATGTAACAGCGCTCGTAACAGAGAAAACAAATATCCCGCGCAAACCATTTCTCTGTTTTGTCTGGCATTACATGTTGTTGTTTGGTTTTTCCCGTTTTCTGTCGTTTTCACCAAAAAAAGAAAAAGATCCAGCCAATGTTACATAACCTTTACTGATTTGCTAAACTTAAACGAAAGATCCCACGTTTAAGTCAACATTAGATGGTTAAATAGCTTTGCAGAGTCGGAAAAAAAAATTAAGATTTTATACAATGGTCCTTTGAGTAGTTTAACAGATGTTCAACTTAAATCTTTTGGGAGAAACATACAATCAAAAATAAAAAACAAAACAAAAAAACTCGTGTCACGTGTATTGCACGTGACACGCGCCCTCAAATATTGGAAATGCACTTTGAATCACTATTCCTTGTTACATTTAATATTCAATTTTCAGCTTGACAAATACTTTAATATATACACATATATATATATATATATCACAATGGGCCATTAGTCTGATCCAACATTGTTTGGTACCACCTGCTCAATAATTCTGCTACCACTAATCATACAATCTGTTAATATAATAAATCTCTTATTGACACCTTTCTCCTTTAGCTTTTTCTCAATAAACCTTATACATGCAACCTCGCCATATGTCAACCCGCCAATCATCACAATAAAACACAATAATTCATCGTTATCGGAGCCACCTTTGCCATTGTTCTTATCCTTGATCTTATCTCCAGTTCCATTCATCTCGACTTTGTTCAGCGCAGGTCTTCCATCGGTCAAAAAAGTAGTCTCCTTGGTCTTATTGCCAAGAAACCCCCACAAATCATCCATTCCGTTCCAAGATGCATAGCTGTTCAAATACCTAGATTGTGCCTTACTAAGGTACGAACTTGCAGACGAATTGAAAAATCCTCTATCATATGCACTTTGAATCAATCTGACATTAATAGGTACAAAATTAGGAAAAGCAAACGTTGCATCTATAGGGTTCATAGGATCATCCCCCAAAAGCTTTGATTCTGTATCACTCATATTATCATACACACCATTGGGAATCAAGTTTAAATAATTTCGAAGAGAACTAAAATTCTTAAAAATTTCTTCAGGCCCACTGTTGCTATTCTCATCAGTGTTACTATTAAAACTATCAAGAAAAAAGTCATCTTCATCTTCATAATCATCGTCTTCTTCGTTCGCAGATTTTACAGCATCATCTGCATTAGTATTGACATTCATCCCATTGCCACTACTAGTAATACCTATAGCACTATTGCTTCCAATATTCAAAAATGAAGTAGCCTCTCTAATATAGAACAACTTCATTTTATGTAATCGCTGCAATGTTATAATGTGCTTAATACCAAAAGATTCAACGATCTCGTTTTTTAAAGTGTTGTAATGTTTCGATGGAATACCTTGATGTACTTTACTCAATAAACAACAGATTTTCAAACACTGTATTTCTTTCAAATTTCCAATATGGATCATATGGATGATAGAATCAGTAGATTTCTTGATATCATAAGAATTATCTAAGATTCCTCGCTGTAACTCCAATAATTTAGAAAAAAACGTGTCCTCATCGTCATTGCTAACCCCATCATCATCATCAAAAATACTATCAATCATTTCACCAGTTACAGAATTTTTTTTATTTGAATGATTTTGTGGAGCCAATGTGCTGCTTACCGTTGAACCTCCTTTAACTTTCAAAAGAATATTTTCTGATAACAAAGCTTGATTCTTCAAAGATTGCCTAAATTTCTGTAATCCTCCTAGCTTTCCTACAAATTCCTTGACTTCAGATATCTTGTTTAAATTATGTCTAGAGTCAAATTCTGTCTGTAATATTTTTGCAAAATTAGTTAAAACGGGTCCAACTGCCGCAAAATTCAAATCTTTAATTTTATTTAATACTTCGTCTTCTTTAAAATCAAATAATATTTGATCAATTCTCTCAGGAGAAATACCAACATTATTTTCATCGTCATCATTCTCATCATTATTTTTATCCATGAATATATTTTCTTTCGACAAATTCACAATATTTCCCTTGAAATCATATAAATCATCAATCAACCCCAAATATGTCAATTGACTAAGGAAAGGTGTCAAAAAATCAACGGATCTTTCCAAAATTATCAAATCAGCGAATTGATGATGATTAAGTCTTCCAACATTGCTATTACCATAATTGACTTTTTCAAAAATTTCAAATTTTTGCCTCTCTCTCGGCGGCAACAAACTTAAGTATTCATTATGTATTATCTTTAAAAGACTATAAAATCTATTCGACTTGTTTCCTTTTATTAGAACATTATTAAACTTTATCAGTCTATTGTTGATCAATTTTTCAGGATCATTATTGGTGATAAAAAGACTATGAAACTGGTGGCATAACTTATAAATGCACTCATTTGTATTTCGCAAGTATAATTCATGAATAATTTTCTCATCTTGTAATTCAAGTGATAATAAATCTTCATCTAACAAACTGGGTTTCAAATTCCAACTAAATAAATTTATCAAATGAGAAACACCGAGTTTTTCCAATCTGAATTTAAAACTTTCGCTCAATTTACCATCACTGGAAGAAATAATTCCTTTATAATTTATTGTGAAATTATTCAATTTTATAGCATTAATATCGTTTTCGTCAATATTATGTTTTTCGCATAGATTATTCATAGATGTTATTATCGAATGAATATGTTCCGTATTACGTATTTCATCTCCACATAAAATAACAACTGTTCTCAGATCATACGTTTTCTTTTTCTTACCTTTGTTGTCAGAAGTCTTAAATATCACATTACTCATAACCTGTGGATTAAGGTCATGTTCCATCCAAAAAATGTCACTGATATTTCCCCGTTTTTGCAAAATACTGAATCGAGTTAACAAGTTTAATCTAGTTGATAATGATTTTTGAACAATTAAAATGGATTTTTCATCGACATCATCAGTTGATATAAGACTAATAAGATCCTCCAAACAGCTTGCTGGTATTTGAGAAGTGTCAAACTTTATAGACGATAAATTTACCATGGTTTGTCTCTTTTTTTTTTTAATTATTATGTTCTCTTAGATTTTTCGTTGTTATTCTGGCTACTATTATCTGAAAATCTCTAATATCCGATCTCTTACTCATCAATATTTTTAAAAATCTAAAAATCGATATTCAATGGCAGCACATTTGATGTATTTAAAAGAATCCAATTTACATTGAACCATAATGGTATATGTACAGTATAACTAAGAGAAAATACAAATAGACAGACAGACAAATAGAAAAAATATTGTCATTATAAAGAAAAAAAATCAGAGTGTACAAAATAGGTCATGTGATTTAATACCTAGGATTCACTCTCATATTAATTTCCCAAGAATACAATCGTTCTTCGTCAACTACGCTTATCCAATTTTTCAAGGTGTGATAACTAATGAAAAAATAAATAATGAACGTTTTTTATTTAGATTTTCTCAGTAGTATTCGTTGTAAAACTAGAATTAAGTGAAAACAAGCCTCAGATGTATATTTTTCAGTATCGGGTTTTTTATTTACCTTATTTTCAAATGTGTCGTTAGCTGAAAAAGTTTACAAACTAAACTATAAAACGTGGTTGTTCAGCATAATTAATAACATGAATACTTGCTGATTATCATTTATTAGATGGCTATTACTTTGTAAGGCAACATTTTCGTTATCTTGAGTTCAATATTCTAATCACACGAATGAAAAGGCAAATAGCACCAATACTATGAATAAAAAAAAGCGAAGAGGTATGTGCATTTCATGTAATTTCAACATGCATGTATCTTGCATACATTATAAGGCTAAATGAAAATTCCTCGATATGAAAATACTTTCTTCGTAATAATACACTAGGTATCCATTTTTTGCTGTTTTTTTTTATTATTTTTCAAATAATCCAAATTTCAAAAAACATAAATACCAGGATATTTGCTTAATTTTATGTGTATTTGTTCTCCGGTTGTTGTCGTTGTTTTTCCTTTCTTTTTTCTTTCTTTTTTCTTTCTTTTGTTTTTTTTGTATTTCATCAAATACATACATCATTCCTAAAAATTGAATATATTGTACATAAATCAATCCAAAAATGTTCCAACTATTAGCTTTTGTCTTTTTGACTACTTTTGTTTCTGCCGGGCCAGTTGTTACGCCGGGTTGGCAAAATCATCTTGACTTATTCACAACTCCAAGTAACTGTCCAGCTAATAGTGAAGTGTTATCATGCAGTTCCAGAAGCAACTCAACTGACAGCTGTTGTGTAGAGAATCCAGGTGGTATTGTTCTTTTTACGCAATTATGGAATGCTGATGTTACCAACTCACCAACACATTCTTGGACTGTTCATGGATCTTGGCCAGATAACTGCGATGGTAGTTACGGTTCTTTCTGTAACTACGAAAATACCACAATTGATAGTGTATACGATGTTTTGAAATCGCATGGTGAAGTAGAATTGCTTGCGTACATGGATAACTTCTGGTTGAATGATAATGGTACCAATGATGCATTCTGGACTCATGAATTCAACAAGCATGGTAGTTGTATGTCAACATTAAGGCCAAGTTGTTATTCTAACTACACTGATGGTCAGAATGTTGTTGATTTTGTCAAAATGACACTCAGACAATATCACGAATTACCTACATTCACTTGGTTAGCCGATGCCGGTATTGTTCCAAGTTATTCCACTACGTACAAGGCTGAAGATATTCAAGCCGCTTTGGACAAAGCTTTTGGCTATGAAGTATTTGTTGGTTGTACTGGCGACGTCCTTGATGAGGTCTGGTACTATCACCATGCTCAAGGTTCTTTATTGAGACAAAACTTCGTCAAAATGGATACCACATATAAGAGTACTTGTAAAGGGGATATTAAATATACTCCAAAACAAGGTCAATCTTTCAAGCTCTGGTAGTCTACTTAGTTCCATTTTCTTTTCTCATATTTAGCTTCAGCTCACATTAACTTAAGAAGATGTGCCATTTTTAAAAAAAAAAATTGGTGATTTTCTTTCTTTTTCAGTTCTTTCTTTTCCATATATATTTTCATTCCGATTATATCATCCAATCCACATAGTATTTTCAAGAATATACTTAATTCGTTTTCCTACTAATCGTGTAAGATCCTTTCCCTAAGGATTATGTAGGGTAATCTCTTCGTAAAAAAAAAAAAAAAATGAAAAAAAAAAAAAAAATTTTTTCTCAAAAAAAAAAAAAAAAAAAAGTATAAAAGAGTGCCAATCGATTTTTTCTTGACTTATTTTTAATTTTTTCTTTTTAATTTCACTGAATCAATTTGTACGGAAAATTTTGCCACGGTGAATTAGCTATGCTTTCTAAGTTGATTCATTGCCATATTATCAAATATGTTTTTATTTCTTTCCAAGATAGAATCCACGATTTATAGGAAGTTTATTGTTCGTTTAAACTGAACTCTAAATGCTGATTGAAGGGATACAATTTTATTTTTATATTGCGCGTAATGTTGAGCAATCTAACAATACCAAAACTGTAGAAATATAAAGAAAGTGACTGGATAACTTATTTATTCATCGTTTATTTTCGGCTTCGAAGTAGTTCACTTTAAAATGCTATTATTTGGTAATATTCAGGATGTACTACTAGATAGTGTTGAAAAATGTCATCGTTTGATAGTATACAGAATGTTACCGGTTGGCTGTATTGAAGATGTCATTGTTTGATAATTTCTGTAATTGTATAGGTTGTAATCAATTTTATTTAATTCCTATGCTGCGAATGTTCTTACATTCATTGAAACAGAAAAAAAAGAGCTATTCTTCGAAATGTCTTTCTTGTAGTACATAAGATACCATATACTTGCAATTGCAGTACGTATCGTATATGAGATGCTATGCTGTTACATTTATCCGATTGATACTAGAAAAAATACAGAGGATCATGGAGTCCAATACCAACTGAAAAATAGGTTTTGACTCTATTCTGATTCAGTTTATTATATGAAAATTCCAAATTACTCTTTCTTTCTTTTTCTTGTTCTCATTTTACTTTAATTCAGTTTCTATATCTTTGTTTTCCATAATCAAAATCAATACGTAATAATCCATTTATTTCAATCTCAATAATGTTGATTCTCTTCTCTTTTTTTTTTTTTTTTTTTTTGTTAGTGAGGCGCGTCTGTCTCTATATTTAACTGTAGAAAAGTTATGAAAAAAAAATTGAACAGTAAATAAAAAAAACGCGTCTGAATATTTGCCGTTACTAACGCCATTTAGACTTAATCATGAATTTTCATTCCATTTTTTTATCAGTTGATCACCAGGTAGCAAGTCTAATTATTGAATGTATATATCTTTCCTTTTTTTTAGATGAACTTTGAATCAAACAAACTAGAATGCAATATATTATAATATAACATGAAGACGAAACCCCATAAAACTAATATGATGGTTTCTCTGGGGGATATAATAGTGGATGCTTCTGTTACACAAATCAAGGGTTATATAATTGATTCACATGATGATGAATATGGATTCTTGGAACCAAGGGATATTGATGAAAACTTGCTACTAAAAAATTTGAAAAAATGCCGAAAACACGATTTGGAGAAATGTCAAAAGGATAATAACAAAATAACTAGCCGATTACTTCGATCAACGAGAAGTAGAATCTCTACAATATCTGATGATTTTCTTGAGAAAACAAAAATAAGCTTTCAAAGCTCTTGCTATAACAATGATTTGAAACTGAAACTTAATTTAATAATCGATGAATTAAAATATGACACTTCCGACAATGAAAGAGACCTTTCATCAGATGAACTAATCGATTTGCACGAGCATCCAGATACCCCGTCAGATTTATCAAAAAAAGAAGACAAAAGTGTTTACAAAGAAATCACTTTTAATAGAAACGATATTGTCACTAATGATGATATTATAATGAGCTCCTTTGAAGATCCAACGCATATGGAAAACATAACAGAAAATTCACAAAAATCACATACAAATAATGAATCAATTAGTAACATATTCAGCGATGATTCCAACACAGATAGCTTGACAAATAACTCGCAGGTATCTGTATTATGTATGGAGCTTGTAAATAATAAACATCCATATGATGATAAAAATAATAAAAATGAACCTTCTACTGTAAATTTTCAAAATAGTTTACAAGTTAATGAAGAGATCTCTTCTGAAGTGCCCACGAATAGAAACTATGATATATTGTCAGTTAATGAAAGCCCTAAATCTGATATTCGAACTTTAGAAGAGATAAATCAAAATAGTGAGCAACGAAACAATATGGAAATTTCTCGTAATTTGATATCTCCCACAGTCGAGACCTACCACATACTTCCTACAACTGATCGTGTATTACTCGAAAGCAATCGAGAAATATCAAGTCAACAGCCTGCAAACGTAACCATGGATAGAAGAATTCTAAAAAAAGCATCAGCTCATGTGGAATCAGTTTATGGAAAAATTAATTCCTTGGAACAATCATATACAGATTATCGTGGTGGAAGAAGGTTACGTCCTAGAACCTTAAAACAAATCAAACCATATTTAGTTGACAGATATGAACATGAAGCGCAACTCGTAGGAGATTTTGAAAGAGCAAGACTAATAGAGCAAGCTGCATTAGAGCAGAATACAGATTTGTTGGAAAAATTACAAGAAGAAGACAGAATCATCAGGAAAAAGAGAATGCTCGTAGCATTGGAGAAAGAAAAGGCTAAGGAGGCAAGAAAATCTGGAAAAGAAAGAGAAACTGAAATATTAATAAATGGAATGTATAATGATAATAATTCAACTAGCAATTACGATTGTGCAACCCATTACGATTCAGAAGATAGTGAGT
The DNA here is from genome assembly GCA_031125485.1 of Saccharomycopsis javanensis. NCBI lineage: Eukaryota > Fungi > Ascomycota > Saccharomycetes > Ascoideales > Saccharomycopsidaceae > Saccharomycopsis > Saccharomycopsis javanensis. The sequence continues at coordinate 93,768 of JASTUL010000036.1, forward strand.
TGGAGGCGATTATCAATAAACATAATTTAAATTCGAATACCACTGACCTTACAAATGATGAATCCAAACATATAGATGATGATGATACTTACCAAGGGGATTCTAGTACGGATAATATTTATGAAAGTGATATTAACTCTGACGAAGATGATAATGACATGCAAGAGGCTAATAATATTATCGACAATGAGATTTTGGTACTCAAAAAGAAACTATCTAAAGTGCACGTTTTACCTAAATCATACATAAGGCAGGTAATCAAAGATGAGAAGAAAAAGCAATTAAAGAAGAAATTATCACGAGGCATACTCAGCAGAGAAAGCTTAAAAAGCACAAGAAGAAAAGGCCTTGCTGTGAGAAAAAACCAAACAAAATTAGACGTTGATAATTCGGAGATATTGCATTTTGTAAATGATAATCCAGAAAACAATAATATCAATACCCAAGAGAATATACCAAATCCCTATCTTCATGATTCTTCTTTGGACTTTAATGATACGTTGCTTCGTCTGGATGAAGATAGGTTTGATGACCTATCATTGAACAGTGATTCTGAAAGTGCTTTATCTAAGAGTAATGCGGCAAGTTCTAGTGGAATTCAGCTGGAACCAAGTGCGCAATCTGAAGATACCTTATCTACAATTTATGTTCCAAATGAAGATGTCATAATCTTAGATTATAGGGCTATAACACAGACATCACCAAAATTCGGGACCAAGAATACTGGAGCTAACCACTATGAATCTAATGATGAATGTATCGAGCTGCGATCACCAATGATTGATAGAATGCTTTCACATAATCGTAAGAGGAGAAATGCAAGCTTTTTATCATCATCAAAGAACATTAATGCATATTCAAGATCTAATCGAAGAAATTCTTTACCTGTTAACCAAACTTCAAAAGTTGCAAAAAATGTTTGTAAAACAAGACTGGCAAAACAAACTCGAAGAAAATTACCTGTGCGAGTTACTTCAGGAATTTCTCATAATATTTCTGGAATTGCAGATAAATCTACAGGTAGTATAACAAAAGCCAATAGAGATTTTGATCTTGAAAAAGAAAAAACATCCGATGACAAAACCAAAAGCTCAAAGAAAGCTAAGTTTTACCTTTACCAAAAAGATACAAAGCATTTTGAATACAACAGAAATCCAAAGACAACAACTCTACAGTTAGAAGAGATGAATACTGATGACCAAAATAAGTATAAACGACTTAAGCTTAAATATGTATATGATAATCCTGTTTTTGGTGAAGTAAAAAGAGGTAAATGTGAGACTCTCTCTATGGCAAATTATGAATATGTTTTCAATAATACGTCTGAGGTCTTAAAGTTGAAACCTCTAGATTTAGAAAATATTAACTTTCCAGCAAATAGTTTTCTTTATTGGATTAATGCTAATAGCATAGATGATTTTTTTAAGCCTGGTCTCACTGATATATTCTCGAGCACTGTTGAGGAAAATATAATGTTTCAATTTCAGAATATTGAAGAAATAATATTGCTTGTTTTTAACAACGGCTTAGAGTATCTTAACTCACCAAGTAAGTACCCTGTTGATACATTAGTCAATGAGTTGAAGTTTATTACTCAAAAAATCATAGATTTAGATAGAAATATTATTCCTACGGTTATTTCAAACATTGAAATTTTTATGGTGAACTCATTTAATATCATCGACAATCATGGAGAGAATCATTTTGCATTTGTTATCCTATTTTTTCCAATATTTCAGTTAGCAATAATATTGAAAAGGTCAAGAGCGAATAGCATTAATGATACTCTGACAAAGAGTTTGCAGAAATCTTTTAAAAGATATCTAATAAACTTTTTACTGAGACTCATAAAAGTATGGAATCCTAAATCTATCGCAAATGCCTTAGTTGATTACTCAAATGAAAATACAAGCACTGTTTTGTTCGACATATTATTAGTGCTTTACAAAGTTTCCTCTGTCGTTTTAAAAGATGAGATAAATTGGACTGGAATTATTGGAAAAGTTGTGACGTCTGGTTTTAAATATGGAAAAATGGAAATTTATTGTGACTTTTTAGAACTAATGATGAATTTTAACGAGTGTATCAGAATAATCATGAAAGATAACAAAGTCCGGCTTCTTGTTGCCGAATGTAATCGCATTCCTGGAAGCTGGAATTTAATTGAATTTTTTGCTGATAAAATTGGAAACTTACTGATATCTACAAAAGAAGAAGATCAGCCACTTCAAGAGTATAATTTATACAAAAAACATAGAAGAATATTCGAATTAGCCAATGATTTTATTATGAACTATCAGTGGGATGAAGATGAAACACTTTTTAAATCATTGGTTAAATTAATCAAAAAAAGAAATTTTGTGAGTTTCAGCAGTGAATATTTGAACTTCAAAACGTTTGATAAAATAGCTGTAACTCCCATTAAAATATCTTCATATGATAATCTTTGTACAACATTTATAAAAATGGTAGTACGATCCTACCTCAGAAATAATAAACGGGTAAGGTTTCAACGAATTGTTCAAATTTTTGAACCAAATTCAAATATTTTTTCTAACAATGCGAAGCCTGATACATTTTTGCAAACTTTTATGAACAAAATGAACATATTAACGCTTAATAGTTACCTAGTTCCTTTAAGTGATTATTCCTCCTCTATCAACAGACTTTTAAAAAGTGTAATTATTCAGAACGACTTGGCCTGTTATGAAAAGGCACTTGATTCTCTTATGTCTTACTGTCAATATGCGAAATGTAATAGTAAAGCCTCGGTATTTACTGAATTTTTCGAAGCGTTGATTACGAAATATGAAGCTTTTGTCAATGAAACAAGTATTGATAGACATAGTACCAAATTGCAAGACATTGAGCGTTCCTATTCTCGTTTAATAATAGCAGTCATTCGAAAAATTTCAGAAAGTGCAATAATAGAAAAAGATTTGTTTCAGAGCATCGAGAACTTTCTCACATCAATTTGGTTCCCAAAAATTTTTAAGCTTCCTTTTTTCAAATATATTCAATTATCACTACCAGTTACGAAGCTATTGAATAATATTTTACAGGATATTGATATAGTCTTAAAGTACTGGAACTCACAACTTGAGATTGCTCATATAGAATTGCCGAAATCGGACGAATCCAAGATAGCTAGTCTATTGAATACAAGATTATGGATACCAATTATAAGTTTGCTAGAAGTCTCTGTATCTACTGATGCATTTATTTCTAATAATTCAATTATAAAAGATTTAGTTTTTACACTTTCAAATCTCTCAAATCTTTTAGTTCAATTAAAAATGGATAATTGGGTAACTCTAACTTACAAATGGGATGTGTATGGGTTAGATAAATATCTGTTGATTTGGTTGACGCGAGTTCTTCATTTTGGAGGTGGCTTTTGCATGAAGGCAGATCCTGATCCATATATTGATGTATTTGTAAAGATTGTAGCAAAAGCAGATCCTGGGAAATTTGCACACTCATATTTCAATAACTTAATGAAAAGTGACGCCTACAATAACGAATGGCTTGCTTTCAAAAATAGTTTAAAGATTAGTAGTACAGTTTTATTTGGCTTTGGTTTAGTCCAAAGAACTACGATATTGTCACATTTTATTAATAACATGCTAACAATCTCTAAGGTCGACGCAGATAAAAAAAGAAAAGCCATTTATTATTTAGAGAAAATTTTGACTATAGTTGATATTGAATTAGAAAAGTTCAAAAAAAAGAAAATCATGGTCACATACGACTCCAAACAAATTAACTTTCGTGAATATGAAACATTTATTAAAAAGTCTCTCATTAGTCTCAGCACTCCCCATGGTAGGAACATACTTTTTAAATCTAAGAGCTTTTCTACAATTTTAAAATTATTTGGAAATCCCAAAACTTCTACAGATCGAACATTGAAAAATGATTTTGAAGATATACTTATTAATACTCATGACATACATACACAAAATGATATGACGGAGCAAGACAAAAAAATGTTTGCTCTTATACAAGAGACGTTCACTAATGCGTTAATAAATAATAAACAAAAAAAATTTATTAAAGACATTTGCAATTCAATAATTGAGATAAATAAAGAGTATTGTTCTATAGAAACATTTTTCTCACATTCTAGGCTATATTATCTTGTTGGGTTAATTCAGGCTTATTTGAGCATTTTTGAAAATATTGGTCAGTTCTCCTGGTTATATATGATCTATCTATTCAAAGCACTTCACAAATTATTGCTTTTAAGTGCTCCATTGAATGTCGAAGACTTTGAATTACTATTTAAATTGATTGGATCCATGAACATAATATGCAGGACACCCAATGAAGTAACTCTGGAAGGATTGAGTTCTTTGAAATATAATATCAAGAAATTTCATCAAAGTTATATGCGATATGTATTTGCAGAAATTTACGATATCCTTTTCGATATTTATAATCTTCTTTTACCTAATGATCGTATAGTCCTTCAGAAGATTTTATCAAATAGAACGACTTTATTAAATAAAAGAGATTGGAAAGCATTTCCGGAAAATATAAGTAGCAGTGGTATATTTCCTGAAGACACCGAGCTTCAACTTGGAAGTCAGTCTTCCGATTTTTCATCAGAATTAAACGCAGCTATTCTACCTCAATCTACTATTAATGATTTACATAATCATATACAAGCTTCATTGAGAATTGTATTTGCAAGCCATAAATTTGAGGAATTAAAAAGTGAACAGGTATCTTTCTCTGGAAACAATATAAATGATGTGGACTTATATTTTATAAACACAGAAAGTGTCAAAAAAATTGATGACTCGTACCTGAAATTGATGAGTGCATTATATCACTACCAAAAAGATGAAAAAGATGCCATACATCATACAAGCACTATTATAGACTTTGATTATTAATTTAATAATATATACTTGCTAGATGTTTCCTTTAATGTTGTTTTGCTAAAAGTATAACATTTTGATAGCAGAAACTTACTTTTTTATGTAGAAATCACAGCTTTCTAAGCATCATTTTCGAAAGCTCTGTATCTCTGAAATTAAAATCAGACATCGGTCTACAGAATTTGTTGCTTTCAAATAATTCTAAAGCCGTTGGTCTCTCTAGCGGCTTAACCTTGAAACACTCACTTAAAAATTCATTACCGTCATTGCTAATGTATTTCTTAGTTTCACTGTCTATTGGTGGTGCAGCGTAAGTTCCAATCTTCATCAATGCGGTGACAAACTCAAAGTTGGACCAAGGTCTTTTCCCAGCAAACATTTCCAATACAACACATCCTAGAGACCAAATGTCTACTTTAGCACTGTATCCACTATCTTCAGAATTGTTTACCACTTCAGGAGCCATCCAAAATATTGTACCCTGCATGGACATTGCCGCATCATTCTTATAAACATTTGAACTTCTCTTTGATATACCAAAGTCAGATATCTTACAAATGCCATCAAGATCTAATAATAAGTTGGCGGCCTTTAAATCACGATGCAAGATACCCTCAGAATGTAAATATGCCAATCCATCAGTTATCTGCCTAGTCAAATATCTAATCAACTTATCGTCAAATCGACCATAATTATTTAAGCAAGAAGCAACAGAACCGCCAGCGACATATTCTAGGAATAAAGAATACGTGTCACCAACATCTTCAAACCCTAAATACTGAGTAATATTAGGATGATCTAAGTCTTTCATAAATTGCATCTCTTCTAGTAATGCATTAATAACATTTTGCATATCTTCATTAACCTTGCCACTTCTTGGCTTCACGACTTGCTTCACCGCCATCATTTCTCCATTTATAAGATTAATAGCTAAATAGACACGACCATAAGATCCTGTTCCAATTAGGTCACCCTTGATCCATTTAATTTGTTTAGTTTCTCCCTTGTTGTTTCTCAATTCTGAAATACGGTCATATTTCAAATCAGCCGGTGTTAATTCCACTGTCTTGCGACCCCAAAATTTCGTGCTTCTTCTTCTGAGTAGAGCATTATTATTAGTTGCCTGAGCAACCTGTGATAATCTGCTTCTAGCAATACTACTCTCTCTTGCAATTCCTCTTATGGTCTTTCGTCTGCTGTTCCTTGAAATGCGTCTATCAGAATCTTTAAACATTAGAATATCTTCTCCAGTAGTAGCTTCCTTAGCTACAGGAATATTGAAAGTATCTTCGTTCATTGAAGGCAAAACACCTGGAGATGAAGGAGGTGTATCAACTTCATAAATAATAGGCTTATCGAGATCTGTATTAGGAAAGAAATGTTCAAGATTATCAATAAGTGTGACATCTGAAGGTCTAAATTCCCAATTTCCTTTACTACCTTTACCTTTATAGTTTGCGCCAAAAACAGGAGAAGAAAAGTTTCTCTTTCTCTTTTCCGAGACCAACTCCGTTGTGTTAATAGCGTGCAATTGTTCTGATCTGTCAGAACGTTCCGGCAGAGTTTTCATTACTTGTTCAGGAGTTCCTGTAACTGATCCTGGAGCATCCGAATCTTTCCACGAATCTTCCACTTCCACAGCTGAGGAAACGTTAGTCGTTTTTGGTGCAACAGCCCAAAAATCATCATCGGAATCTTCTTCTTCTTCAGAATCTTCTTCCGCTAAAGTTGGAACCCCATCAAAAGATATTTCATTTTCCTTGAAACTTTCAACTGAATTTCTTCCACTAAATCTATTCGACTTTCTAATTGAGCTTTGCCTTGCAACACTGTTTCTCAATAAAGAGTTTGTTCTTTTTAACTCAGACGCTGATAACATAATACTACTCTTAGCATCGTTAGATTTAACGTTACTCTTTCTGGTCATTGAAGCTGTCTTTTGGGTGGATGCTAAAGGCGCTGAAGGGGCTGGTCTTTGTGGAATCAAATTAGGTTTAACAGTTGCAAAAGGTGATTCTCTCTTTTTATCAAAATTAATCTCATGCTTATTAGCATCTGGTCTTATCACGGAAAAAGACTGTTGGGATACGGACCTCTTTTGTGTAATTTCTTTTTCAGCAGTTAAAAATCCTTTATCATCCTTGAAGTTCAAATAATCGACTTCTCCGGATGGCTTCTTTTTATCGCTAATTAAATAACTTGGAGTATTAGGATATGCAATCTTGTTATCAGCAGCCAATTCAAATGAGTTGTTGTCAGAGCTTTTGGTGCTTCTTGTCAGAACTGTGTGCGAATATGCAAGATCAGAAGGTAAAGGAATTTCCGAATAAACATAGAATTTCAACTCGTAGTTGATAAAATCAAAAGAAATTAAATCTTCTAACATAGAATCGTTCAAGGCTTCGCCGTAGTCTGATTCATAATCAGTCAAATGAAAATTCAATTTTGTTAAATCCTCTGTTGGTAAGTGAAGCGCATTAGCAATTGATGATTTGAACGAGTTAACGCTTGATAAATTTTGGGCACCCACTGCCACGAACTGAAGGTTATCCTTTGTTACAAGAACATAGTTTTTTGATTTCTTGTTAAACGGTTTTGGAATTTGTTTATCGGTCAACTGTAGATGACCAACAAGCTCTTTCTTGTTAGATTCAAAAGAAGATATTGTTCCAGGACTAATAGGGGACGATCCTTCAATACTCTTTCGACCAGAAGAAGTACTCAATGTTAACTTATCCATCTTACGTAACTTCTTTTTCAAAAAAGTACTAGCTCTTTTTTCTTTGTTATCATTGTTATCAATACTTTCATTATCATTATCATCAAAAGAAAGTCTTGAAGCAGGTGATAAAGGATTTACATGCTTCTTAAAAATACTCAGGTATGGAGAAGACGGAGAGGACTCGCCATTATTTAAGCTTTTCGACTTGTCAATAGACATAAATGGTTTCTTAATATAACTCAATCTCTTATTTGCTTTACTTTGTGGAAATTCTGGGGAAATAATGCTGGGAGAGTTTATATGAGTACTAGCAACAATTTCGCTAACAATACTTCCATTTTCTGATGTGTTGAAACCACTTTTGTTTGATTTATCTCTATTCATAATTCTGTTCAAAACATTGCTAGCATCATCACTACTACTTCTGCTATGTCTATGCAATAGATTAGGTTTATTTTTAGAAACTATGTCTAAGTCATCCATCACTCTACCTCCTAGAGTTAAAATCACTTTCTCAGGATCATTTTGAATTGTTTTTTTCAACAAGTATCTAAACTTACTTGAACTAGAAAGAAACTTATTATTACCATCTAGCTCCACATTTTCGGAGCTGCTATTACTTCTATTACTATTGTCCTTGTGAAATTCATTGTTTTCCTTTTTAGGATCCTTTCCAGAGGTTGCAACATCTAAATAATCATTATTCAATTTTAAGTAAGTATTGAACTTTGAGAAAGAATCATCATTGATAAGCTCTAGAAACTTGTCGTGACACATTTTATATTTAACAAAAATGTCAATCCAAGTATCATTGAAGTTATACATTTTCAACCATAACACAACCCTATCCATGGTCCATGCCAGCGGATCATTAACATCCCAATTTATTAACGATGAAGAATTTTTCATTATATCAAAGTATGATTTCTTGCTTGATATTGACGTACTGTCATCGTCACGGAATGAGCTATCAGCAAAATTTCTATCACTTATGGATATTCGTTGGGGATTTGCTTTAATATTATTTATCAACTGATCATGTATACTAGAAGGCTTGACTTCAGCTGGTGAAATTGGAGGACTAATCAAATCAGAAGATAATGAAAAACTTGGAAATCTATCTAAATATAAATCAGATTTCCCATTGTGAGCTAAATTAGTTAATTTGGTTTGTTCTGTAGACAGATTTTCTATTATGTTATTATTATTAGGAGTAGTGGTAGCAGTCTTGGCGACCGCATCAATATTTGTATCACTATTCGTATTGACGTTAACTATAGCATTAACATTGGTAGTACTAACAACATCATATGACTTATGTTCTTGTACGGTGGATGTTTCTTCAATATTATTATTCAATATATCACTCTTTGAAGAGGTTTCCTCTATATTGTCAGGTAAAGATGTTGGTACTAGCGTAGAAGATTTAACAATCCCATTTGTCGGTGTTCTTTTTATTGAAAGCAAAGACTTAATTGCATTTTGTAATTCCGCATCTGCTTTACTTGCCGGGATTTTATTTATTGGTGTTTCTGGAACATCATCAGGAGATTTTACTTCGGCTGACATAGGGCCAAATGGATTGCTGCCGGGTATTGTCAGATCTATCGCTGTAGTATGCTCCAATTTTGCATCATTAACATCATCAAAGTTAGGAGATAAAAAGCCCTGTGATTGTTTGTTCTGTACTTTGTAAAAACTGTCATCGAATTCTCTTGTTTCCTGCTTTGTTTGTTTTTCTTTATATTTCTGCATAGTAGAATTATCATCATCTTTACTTATTACGTTACCAGAATCATTCTCTGCTGAATTACCAATTTTTAGAGAATGACTATCTAAAGTCTGTGTCATTGATGATACTGATGAGTGGTCAAGCTTATCATCTAAAGTTATATTTGTGAAATTACTGGAAGCTATATCTTCTTCATCATCGTCATCATCATCCTCTACCACATCATTAAAAAGCTCATCTTCCGAACTGCTGTTTGATTCTCTTTTAAGACTACTTTCGTTAGCGCTAATATTGATATCTGTTACAGCGTTCTGTTTTAACCCTGATCCCGGAGAAGAATTCGAAGTTATTCCTCTTCTTACAGTATTCATAGCAAAACCATTCAGCTGATCCCCGGAAACGCCAGGAATTTGTAAAGCTAATCCTCTCATTATTGGCTTTTTCGGTTCATGTTTTTCTGCCTTCATTCCATATATAGAAGGACTATCATACAACTTTCTCTGAGGAGATGGTGAATTTGTAAAAATTGGAATATTATTTACTTTATTCCTACTATGTGGAGAGTACATATCCACGTCCAAATCACTAAATTTGAGGGGACTTGATTTATTTGAACCATTATCATGCTCTTGTTTTGGGGTCAATAAAATATGAGAAGAAATTGTGGGTTCAGCAGATAAATTGTGAGGAGGTCTGGGAGAATTATTACTAGCAATGCTATAATTAGAATTATTACTAGCAATGCTATAATTAGAATTACTAGAGAAACTTCTTTCACGCATATGTTTAATATCATTAGGACTGTTTAACTTCATACCATTTGGAGAGGACGCAGATGAGCTTAAAACACTATTCAGTGAATTATTTATTAATGGTGACATGTTTTTTCCAGGGTGATTAATTTGATGCTTAGTAGAAGAAGCTGTTGGTTGATGCTTCGTTTGGCTCTGATTCAGACCTTTTATACTTGGATATCTCTTATGATGGATATTACTGTATGCCGGTGCCCCAGTACCTGTGTTTGCTCGATAAGCTCGTTGTTTCATATAACTTATATTTCCATATGACGGTTGAGGAGACGGGAAAATATTATTGCGTGCTCTAATAGTGACTGGTGACGTAGCAGCTGTACTTTCAGTAGTTATCACCGGGGGCTGAAGAGGGTCATCGTTATTTCTGTTAGACATTTTTCGTTAAAATCCTCTATCAGTTCCAATTTGTTTCTAATAGATATTCAAAATATTTTAGTAAATAATTATATAATAATTCTAGTTCCTTTGTATGTTTTATTACTATTGATATCCAATTAAAAATAGTATTTAGTATCTTATACGATTTCTTTAGAACCTAAGTTTATATCATTTTGAATTTTTTTTAATTTCCATATGTGTAGCGAGCCCTGCTCTCTTGAGATACGTCATTCCAGAAATATTGATTAACTACAATAATTCAACTACTCTCAAAAAATTACCAAAAATATGCAAGATTGGTTAAGCTCATAATACATATAACAAATTACATAGAGAATTGAAGGAACGTGTTTTATTAGTTTAACTTGTCTGATATAAAGGAAAACCTATGAATGTAAGATGAAATAACGATGAGTAGAAAATAGAATGAATTATTTCTTTGATTCAATATGGACCTATCTATTGTTAGCTATTGCAGCTTCAATGGCTTCTTCAAAAATTTCCAATCCCTTGGTGATGACTTCATCTTCAATCGTTAATGCAGGTACAAATCTGACAACGTTGTTACCGGCTGTAATTACAACCAAACCTCTGTTTCTGGCTTCTTCTACAATCTTTCCAGGAGCAGCTTTAAATTGCATTCCTAAAATTAAGCCCTTACCCTTGATACCAATAATATCATTTGGATATTTTTTAGCAATATTTTCTAAACCTTTTTGAAAAATGCTAGACTTTGAGAGCACAGATTCTAAGAAACCCTCGGAAGTAAGAGTCTTCAAGACATGTAACCCAATTCTGGAACCTAATGGATTGCCTCCATAGGTAGTGCCATGATCACCAACCTTCAATACTTTTTCTACCTTTGGAGATACAATAGTTGCAGCAATCGGAAAACCATTACCCAAAGCTTTAGCAGATGTAATTATATCTGGATGACAATCCTCTCCAAAGTAAGAATGTGCCCACAACTTACCAGTTCTGCCTAAGCCACATTGAATTTCATCATAAATTAGAATAGCATTATGCTTGTTAGCTACTTCTCTTAACTCTTTTAAAAAAGCTCCAGAAATTGGATTTATTCCTCCTTCTCCTTGTACTGGCTCAATGATAATACCACAAGCTTTATCACTTATAACCTTTTCAACACTAGCAATATCTTCAGTTTCAGCGATCTTGATACCTGGAATTAATGGCTTAAATGGATCTTGATACTTTGGATTTGGTGTAACAGAAAGTGCACCCATAGATCTACCATGGAAACTATTTTTGAACGTAATAATTTCAACCTTATCTTCGCTTATAGACTTACCATATCTTCTGGCAAATTTCAAAGCTGCCTCATTTGCTTCAGTACCACTATTACACAAAAACACATTTGATGCATCATGCATGCCTCCATAACTAATGGTATCATCGACTAATTCCTTTGATAACTTTGTAGCATATAAATTATGAAATAAATTTGAAGAATGAACCAATGCTTTCAGCTGGTCGTAAATGATATCAGCAATTTCTTTGTTGGAATGTCCAAGAGCAGTGACAGCAATACCTGCACTGAAATCAATATATTCACGACCTTCCAAATCATACAAATAACAATTCTTACCTTTCGTAAATACTAAGTTTGGACGAGCATATGTAGCTACAGCAAACGGAGCATTTTCTTTAATAAATTGACTTGTCTTCGAGTTTTCGGTTGGAGCAGGGTGTGTAATTTTCTGAAACATAATACGTTAGTTAATCGCGCCGATGCAGATTGAATTTTTTATTAAAGGGTTAATACTGAGTAGCACTTACCGAGACAAAACGTTTGCCTGTATGTAAACTTTTGAATAATGTTCTTGAATTAATTGATAACATTTTAGATATATCAAAAAAATTAATATTTCAAATTGTTGAAATAACAGAATTATGTAAAATGATGTTTATTAGCCAAGTTGTTCAATTCTTACCTTAGCTTTCATCAACAAATTCTAATTAAAAAAAACTAATATTTTAATTTATTAAATGATTTTCTAAGTCCAAAGTTTTCAAATATTTCGAAGCTTGTAGCTTTTTTTTTTTTTTTTTTTTTGTAAGCTAATTAGTCATTATAATAACAATTTTCACTTATAGTAAGAGTCATTTGCTGAATCAACCAAGAAAAAAAAATACGATCAAGAGCTTATGCATTTTAATTAATGTACTTACAAATACTTACAGATACTAATATAATCGAGATATGTCAGTGCAAAATATTGAGTATATACGTCCTGAGTTTCAGTCGGGTCTATATAAAATTTTATTTTGTTAATCAATTTTGTTATTATTATTATTATTATTATTATTATATATATATCAAAATAAGTCTGCGGTATCTACTCTTGATCCAGATCAAAACCGAATTCGTCAAAATCAGCATCGTTAAGCTCTTCGTCATTGGCATCTGAGGCATCTGAGTCTTCATGCTTTTGTTTCTTAAATGAAATATATTTGTCTTCTTCATCAATCAAATATCCTCTTTTTCTGTGATAAATATCCGAAAATTCCTGACTGGAAGAATCCAGTTTTTCTTCTTCACTTTCTTCTTCTTCATCGCTATTCAAAAATTCTGCGAGCTCCTGATCTGCACCAGTTAGGTCAATATCTTCTATCATTGCGAAATTTTCTTCTTCTTCCGCCTCGTATATCTCATTTTTCATGATTTCTAATTCTTTTCCCTCCACTAGGTCTCTATTATCAAAAGGAATCTCGAATTCATCAGTAGGAACCTCTTTCCATCTAGAAAAACATGTAAATAACCAATCTGGCCGAACTATTTTAACCTTATCTCCATATAAACTTTTGGCTAATCTTGACTTCGCTGTCTTTGATGTTTTGCCTACTATGTGCGTAATCTTATTAGAGATCTTCGAGTCAACACTTGCGCCAAAACTCTTAGCTAAACTTATTATTTCAGGTTCTACTTTCATTCTAATATTTGTAGGAAATAATCCTGAGAAAACAATATGTGTGTCGCCCAAAACTTGACTTTTCATTTCAGGCATTAAATACTTAATATCAGGTGGATTATTCCTATCCTCACGGTATTCCTCATAAAATTTATCATGAACTCTCAACAAAGTATTTTCAAGATAAGCCAATTCTGTGTCATCATCTATCAACAAGGCAAAATCCTCAGAATGCGAACTGTTTTTACTTGCACCATTCAGGATTGATCCTGTAGCAGTTATCGATGTTACTCTTTCACCATCACCTTTGCCAAGTTTTAGGTTTTTTTTTTGTTCCTTCTCTTCTTCTTCTATCTTCTCTTGTAATCTTTCTTGAAGTTTGGCTAATGGTCTTTCAGATTCAATATTATTTAGATATTCAAATCTCTTAACATCTTCTGCCTCTATTAATGCCGCCTCTTTAGAATCTTCGGCTTCAGGAGTGAAACCTTCATCTTTTTTCACTTCATTTGAAACTTTGTCAGAATTTACCTCCATGGAATCTGAAGCATCTAAACTATCGTCCAAAGGTTTCTTTTCTTCAATAGCTTCTTTCTGATTTCCCTCACTACTTGAAATTGGAGAATTTTTCTTTGCAATTTCTTCTGCATCCGTTTCCTTTATTGTGTCTTTAAAGTCATAATCTTCAGAAATCTCATCTATAACTTTCCGTTTCTTAACAGGTTTAATGAGATTCTGTTGTTTCGGCAAAAATCCAGAATTTATATCACCAATGCCAATAAAAAAATCGTAAGGTAATACTTTGATGAGATTAGGGCTCCACTGCCAAACATCAGCACGGTCGTCAATTATGACCACCATTGACGTATTTGTGGGGAATAGCCTATGAAGAGACTTCTGTGTTATGGAGCCACTTTCATCTCTACTAAGAATTCTATCTCCAAAATATCTACCTTCAGGATCTATGATTTTTGCAATTTTCTCAGCGTAGTCTCTTGTTGCCATAGTATAAATATGCATTTCATATTTAGAATTCAATTTCTCAAAGAATTCAGTAAGTCCCGGTCTAAGTTTCACGTAATACCACGATTTTCTTTTATTTGGAGACAAAACATTATTTATTCTGTAGTTTTCCATAAGAAAAAAAGATTTCACATCTTTAACTGCCTCATAATTTGGATTGCTAGGATCCTGTTGCCATGCATAAACCGTTGGATCATTCGTAGTTTGAATTACAGTTTGATCTAAATCAACAACCAAAATCAATTTCTCCTCTTGTATTAATGACTTAGTTGAATTTTTCTCGATTCTCGCAGCTTCCTTCACAGATACTGTGAGTTGCGTGTTTTGATGGGACATTGAAATAGGTGCCCTATTCGTATTATTATATCCAGAATAATCATTGTCTTCAGTCAAATCAGCTCCACAAATCCCACAAAGACCACCATACTGTACAGGATGTGTACACGCTTCTTCTACTGTCCCTATTTCTTTATCTTTTTCAGATTTGAAAACGTCACCAACTTTAATTGAAGTCTGGATCAATTTTCCTTCTATTGGAGATTCAAATGAACCAATAGATTCCACTTTAATAATTTTAGGATTATTTTCGTTGTATACTTCTAATTCTTCAGGTTCTAATTTGTCGAGTGGTACTATTTGATTTTCCAAATATTTGTATTTTAAAATTGTTTGATGTTTTTTAAGTTCAAACCCTTCTCTTATAAGAACAGATGTTATAGTAATAGGAAATGGTAATGTCGAGGGAAGATATAGTTTTGTCAATTCAGCCATTTGTTTTTCAATTCTGTTTTGTATCTTTCTCCTTGATTTTGCAAGATTATGTTTTTATTTAGTTACTATTATTCTACTGTCCTTTTTCTATATCAATTGAAAATATATTTTGCAAAACTACCATTAAATTCGATTCTTCTTGGTATTTAACGAAGAATGTTTATTATTATTAAAAATTGAAAGAAAAACAAAAAAAAATTAGATTTCTATTTCTTTTTTTTTTTTTTTTTTTTTTTTTATCTATGGTAAAAAAAAACAAAACATCTGAGGCATTAGAAAATTGTAGACGTTAATGCTTCAGACAAATAATAGTAATACAATCGCTATCAATAATTAATGTTTTCTGGCACAGGATTTTATTTTGGAAAGTATATTCTTATATTTGTGTCATGAAAAAAAAAAGAAGGTTATTTAATACTGCAGTAATCTCTTCCATTATTGACCTGATAATTACACAAAGAAGTTTCAAGATACATACCAAATAAACTAGATAAGGCAATTCCTAAACTATCACTGATAGACACGGTTCCAAGTGCAAATTCGCGATCTTTTAGAGGTATTTCGTCTGTTATAAGCATAAAAGTATTAACATAGCTTGCTCCACCTAATAAGCCCTCATAAAAAATTAACACAAACATCAAGTATAATGAAGGTATCAAATCTGGATAAATAGCTTGCAAGATGCAAATAAGTAGATTTGCTAATTGTAATATTGCAGGAATGTAAAGTCTTTTAATTCTAAAAAGAGACGATGAAGATCTTGAAATAAATACTCCAACTTGATAGAGAGTTGCGTATGTGACATATATATCTCTGTAATGTCTATAAGGAGTTTCTTCAATTGGATAAAGAAGTGTTGGAGACACACCTTGATTAATAAGATACTCGGCAAAATAAACTGTAGTTAAAGGGACCATATATGGAATAACAAGCGGGTGTATTCTACTAACAGTATATTTAAAATGAAATGATAAACTCTTTTTGGAGCTATTAAACTCAGTTGGCTGTTCATCATCATCATCATATTCGTTTTCAGGAGAATCCAAAAACGATTCATCTTCTGCAAAAGAATTATTGATTATTCTTGGCGAGTATAACTTGAATCCGAGAAATTTATCGTTTATATTAGAACTCTGAGGTAAAAGCTTGAAATATACGATTAGGAAAGCAAAAGGAAGAATACTAAAAGAAAAAAGTGTAGTTTTTGTAGACATATTCAACCAAACAGTCATCAACATAAAATTAAAAGAACCAAATATTCCTGCAAATCCTGTGCCTGAAGACCAAGAACCTAAACTTGTCAGTCTATAATGATGGGTCAAGCTCAAAAAAGTGACTTCACCTAGACCGGAAGAACATGATGCTAGAGCTATACCAAACATTTTAGCGATCAAAGAACCCGAAGAACTTATGTTATCATCATTGGAGACAGTTGAAGTGCTAAGAATAATCATACCAGAAAAGCTCAATAGAATACAAGACAAGATTCTGTGTGTGTAAGCTATTTTTGAGAGGAAGAAGGGTGATGCTATTTTAATCATGAAAGATGGCATGATATCAAAAAAAAGGACCAAAGATTTAGGGGTAGTTGGACCTACCAAGTCTGAGGCGGAACTAAGAATTACTACATATAGAGAGTTGTTTATTAGACCAAAAAGCCAAAAAGATATGAAAATACAAGTGGTTTCGGATAATGGAAACAAAGATTTGTGATTCCCCACCCACATTTTGTTGGTCCACAAATAACAGTTAGCTATGGTGATTTTGATTTTTACTTATAACAAAGATAGTAGAAAATTCAGTCGTGAAACGGGTCAATCGCTGATTGATAGTTAAAATTGATAATAAACAATGATCAGTGGTTTCCAATTATATGGTTATCGAGATAAGAATTAAGTGTTACGCTCATATAAGTTTTGAAAGAAATTTTATTTTAGAGTTTCACAATTTTTTTTTTTTCTCATGATCTTGTAGGAGTCAAAACGGTGCGAACAAAATAACTATTTTTAAATATGCCAAAAATTAGAGATAAACAAAACATTTTTACAAAGAAAAATGACATTTTCAGAAAAAGAAAGAGAAATACAATTTTTAGAAATAATACAGATATTAGCAAGTGTGAAAGATTTATATACGTAGATATAATGGAGATTTTATTCGAACTTTTTAGTTTTGTTCAAATGAATCTGCAATTTTTACAAAAAATAAAAGAAAAAGAAAAGAAGACGTTCTTTCATGTAATATAAATCAATAAGTAGTAAAAGTATTCAATTTACTATTTACATGTTCCATTAATTTGCTTCTCTTTTTTTTTCATTATTGCAATTTTTCTTGATGTTAAAATTGCTGTGTTATCGATTTAAAACTTGGTCAAAATGCTGCAATCTTGGAGAAACATAATAGAAGACTATCAAAAACGAAGAATATGTATATATATATAATTTTTTTTCAAATAATATTAGAAAAAACTCGAAGAGAAGATGATCAAAAAGTAAGAAATTAATCAGCTTCGTCACTCTACGTGTTTCAGTAAAATATATTATTATTTTATAAGAATCTTAATAGGTTTCTGAATAGTCACATTATTTTTTTTTTTTAAAAAAAGAATAAAATTTCGTCAATAAAAATTTATATGATGTAGAACCCATCTATTTCTTACATAAATGCATAAGATTTATTTCAAAATAGTGTTTTGGATATAATAATATTTACTTAAATTTATATTGAAGGGTTGAGCGTGTGTGTGTGTGTAAGTATGTTGTATTGTATTTTAATTTACTAGATCCTATATAGAATCATCGAAAACAAGAAACCACAAATCTTTGTTTTTCTTTCTTTTTTCATTTCTGTAGATTTCTTCATGAATTAATTTAACCTTCTTTTATACAATATTTATTACAGGCTTGTCGTAGGTTAATTATTTGGTAAATACCATTTCTGTTAGCAGTTGATATTGATAAAACGTTTCTCTATACTGCATTCTCATTGGCCAAGACAACTGGGCTTAAATAGAGCTGGTACATTGGTGGGTGGGCGCGTTTTTTTTGTGCGCGTATAAATATAAACTGGTGTTAAACTGCTATATCAATATCAAAGGTATACGTTTAAGCTTTACCGGGAAATTTTTTTTTTTTTTTTTTCAGAATTTTTTTTTTTTTTTACTTCTTATTGACTACTAATAAACTTTGCTAATCGAACAGATTTGCATAGGATCAAGAAATATTCATCTACAATCTTAGTAGAATCGGTGACGCTCTTTTAATTCAATAAAAAGAACGATAATTTGTTAACACCTACTGAGCTAGTATTCCTTTTATTATTTTATTGATTTTTTTTTCTATCCAACTGATATAGGTTGATAAAGATTGTTCTTTTTTTTCTTTCGTTTCAAGCAAGTGGAAAGGAACTGCGCAGAGAATCAGAGAGAGAAAGTGAACAAGCGTCAACCTAACAGATATATTTTCCAAGTACTTTTGACTATAGAGTTTGTTAATTTCTTAACCTACCTCTTTTTCCTTTACGTATACATATATACTAGTACAAGAAAACAAATATAACCCGCCATAATCAAAAATAGTATAATATAGAAATCTAGTTTTCGAAAGCACAAAAAGTAGGAATGGCCAATAATAGACATAGAGCAAATCGTGTCTCTGTGAATTACGGAGACCTAAATGAAGATATTATCCTGAGAGCTGCCCAATCGATCTCATCGGCTGCAAATTCACCAGATAACCAGAAACTTGCCGCATCAACATCAAGGAAATCGTATAACCTTGATGCGTTAGCAAGACTCTCAGGTACCAGCACTGTCAATAATTATCATACCAATAGCAATTCTACTCCAAATTCTCCTGTAGATAATTATAATAATAATAATGCAATTCCTTTTCCAAAATTTGATGCACCACCTTCTGTGAATGTCACTAATAGCTCAACGCCAGAATCCATTAGAACTTCTGGTAATGACGAAAATGCCGATGTCAAGCCACAGATTTCAAATACCAAAAATCTTGATATTGTATCTTCAGGTTACCCTATAAATAGCGATATGATCAACAATGCCGTCAAGATGGCAGGTATAGGTAGCAGCGAAACTACAACAGAGATGAATGTCGCAGCGTTTAATGCAATTAGAGAAAAAAGAATAGCTCAACATTTGAAAAGGTCAAATATTAATAAAAATGGTCATATGCACAACAAGTCCATTGCTACTCCTGGATTGGGTTTATTGAATCTTGATATACCTACTGCTAACAATGCTAAATCAACATCAGCTAAAAATAGGCATGATAAGCGTCATAGCATCCATGTTTCTTCTCCTACCATAAGCAACACAGGTGCTGCTATTGATGAATTACATGGTTATCCTCAAAATAATAATTCCAAATATTTGTTGAATAATTCCAACAATTCAAACACAAAGAAAAAGAACAGATATTCCTCTTTTGATAGAACAGATATGGAAAAAGCAAGCCAAACCAAACAATATTTGGATATTAGATCACCAAAGATGGATTATGATATCGATCCAAATAGTTATTCATATCCAAAGAACCGCAGCTCATCCAATCCCAATGCCAATATTTTGAGTCCAATCAGTGCATGTTCTACAACTCCTCATAGCGCTGTAGAGAGTAGATTTCCAACTAACTCAGCAAGACTGAAGTCTATAAATTTCCATACGAGAAACAGAAGTTTGTCCGTTAGACCTACCATCAGCACTACTACTAATAATATTAACATTCTCGACAACTCCAATAACTCTAATACTAATGGCAACAAACTTGATGGCAATAATGTAGATTATTCACTAAATTCTCCTGTAGATAAAAGACCTTCGGTTCCTTGTTTTGATTACTTTCAACATGAATATCCTCATTGTACTCCAGTACATATCAAAGCTGAAAAATCTTTACTCTCTCTGATGAAAGATCTCTCGAATACACAATCTGTTTTCAATAATTATGTATCGTTTTTTGGATTCAAAAATTTGGTTTTTTTATTGGCATCAGTTAATAATTTTGGACTTTTGTTAGAGTATTATTACAAATATTTCAATATGACCTTGGTTCGATCAATTTGGTTCACAATCAAATATAATACTGATTTGAAGATGTTTTTTATATCTATTATCTTTTTCAGTCCATGCTATTTTTTAGGAGTTTACATCATTGAAAAGACTTTATATTGGATAACCTTAAAGAAATTTAGTTCCATAGTGAACAAAAAATACAATAATTATTCTAATAATGATGATAATGATGATAATAGCGTTTCTAGTCCAAATGATAAGAGAAATAGTTTGACGGATGCTAATGATCTTGATGATTCAATGTTAGATATAGGTTCTTTAAATGATAACGGAAATGCTTTATCTAGTATCAGAAATGGAAGTCTTTTGCCAAAAAATTATGTTGCTCCTTTAGGAATCATTTTATATTTTTCTGTTGTGAGTTTGATTTTTGTTGTAAACAATATGATTATTGTGAAATATATTTATAATCCTTTGTTGGGCACGATCTTGGAGGTGAACACTATAGTGATAATCTTTAAAATTATTAGTTATGGATTGACTAATAGCAATTTAAGAGAATTATATTTTAAATCCATTAATCCTCGCAAATATGCAAGATATTTGAGACATTTGAGAAGATTTATAAATGAGGACGGAACTGTCAATGTGAGAGGTAAGAATAGTGGTGGTGTTGTAAGAAATGAAGACGAAGCAGAATTATTGCTCAGAAAAGGCACTGTTATGACAGGAATGGAATTAACTGAGACTCTTAAAAATATTAAACAAAGAAAAGAATACAAGGAAAATTATGGCATTAAAGATGGTAATTTGGAGGCAAATGAATCCCAAGATTCAGTGACCGGTAAATATTTAAAGAATTACATTGATTACAATTTACAGCCTCAATTCTATGAAGGAAACTATTATCCTAATAATGTCTCCATAAAAAATATTTTATATTTTATCAGTATTCCTACAATGATATATCAACCCATTTATCCATCCAAGTCTAAAATTAATTGGAAGTATTGTTTTGATAAACTATTGGAAATAATAATTTTATTCTGGGGTATATGCTACTTGAGTGTAAACTACGCAATTCCTATATTAGAGAAGAGTATTCTACATAATGCACATTTTGCTGATGCTGTAATTTCTGATGCGTTTGGTAATGTCAGCGGAACACAAGGGCATACACATATTGAATTATTAACTACAATGCTTAAGGTTGCAAATATGTCGATTATTATTTGGATTATGGTGTATTATATTGTATTTCACGATTATTTGAATTTGTTAGCCGAAGTCACGAAGTTTGAAGATCGAGAATTTTACGATCAATGGTGGAATTGTAGCTCAGTGAGCTTGTATTGGAAATTATGGAATAGAGTATTTTCTCGATTCTTTGAACATCATATTTATATTCCTTTGATGATTTATAGTGATGGAGCCAATGGAGGGTCTTCTGCAACGACGGCTAGCAGCAGTTCTAGCAGCAATGTTGTAGTAGAAGGCAAAAGCGGTAGCGTTAATAGTCTTGGAAGTAGTAATGGCGGTGTCGGGGCTGTTGGCATGTCAAGTATCACTGGTGGCACGGTTAGCAGTACATTGTCAAGCTCTACGAGAATCATGGCTATAAGAAGTGAAGAATATTACAGCAGAATGATTTCAAGTCAAAATAATAGTGTGAATTTTATGGTTTTCTTAATAATGGCTACAATGCAAGAATTTGTTGTTGGAATTCCTACAGGAAACTTAATGGGAATTTCATTTATTTGCATTTTGATGCAATGGCCTTTAAGTTTCTTAACACTGTCATTGGAGAACGTAAGAGGTGGTGAAAGAAGCACCATTGGTAATATGATTTTCTGGATTAGTTTTATTGTGGGTCAACCGCTATGTATTTTGTTATATTTTTTTAGTTGGAGTATTAAGTTTGGCGAAATGAGCAGTAGCTATTAAAATGTGTTTTATTAATTTTTAATTGGTTTCTTTTATTTTTTTCTTTCTTTCTTTTTTTTTTTCTTGATTATCTTGTATTTCATATTAACATACTTTTTGATTTCGTTATAAAAAGACCAGAAAAAAAGTTTTTATTTTCAAAAACAAAAACTGCATGTTGAGGTACATATATGCATGTAAATGTTAGGAAACGCACACATTACTTTTGAAAGACAATTTGAAGTTCTTTTCATGCTTTTCTTTTCTGTTTCAATGCACGCACGGTTATTTCACTTTATTTGAATCCTACACGTATGATATTCATTGCAAAAGTATATTTTTTTGGCTTGATCTCATTTTTTTTTTTTTTAATGTGCACAGTAAGGAAGTCAGAGAGAAAAGAATTCTGGAGAAAATTTTTCTGGCTGTTTCTTTTTTTGAAACGAATATTACGAATAACTCCCCTTTAGTTTAATTCTGTCCCTGGAATCACCTTTCATTGTTGATTATTGGATCATTTGCCTATAGCTTATTTCGAATATATTGAATACTCCGGAAGAAAAGGAGAGCCCATATATTCAAACTTGCTGATAAAATTTAATATTTCTTTTCCTACTTATAGTTTGTTGTGGATATATTGTACACAGTCGAGGTATTTTCTTTTTTTTAGAAAAATCAACTGGTGGAAAGTATATCTGATTTGGTGGCTAATTATAACTTAGCTTAGAAAAATCGTAAACATAAAGTAATTGTTCCATTTGTGCCTTAATACAAAGGATATCAATACACTTGTGTGAATAGTGATCAGCATTTTCTTGTATAACGCTAATATCAGTGTTTGGAAAATTTCAAGATCTTCAGAAGTTTTTTTTGCATTGCTTTTTTTATTTCTATACTAATATCAGAAACACAAATTGCCAACGCTTTAAACCTACTTCATATTCGATATTGGTTATATAATTCCGGTTTTAGAATTTCCTTTATTTCTGAAATTGAAGTTTTGTTTTTTTGTTTCCGACCTAGAAGTTCTACTTTCATTTTCTTTTAAACTTGTTTTACTATTGTTTATAAATTTGGAACTTTATTTCCAATTTCATCAATTTTCAGTTAATTACTTCTTTTGATAACCCTCTTTTCAATTTTCTACCTCTCTTTGGAATCATGAATTTCCAGAATAATTCGGGCGGCAATCCGAGTGATTTCTTTGCTCAGCAGCAGTTTCTTCTAATGCAACAGCAGCAACAGCAGCAACAACAACAACAATTTCTATTACAACAACAATTTGCAAATCAGCAGAATGGTATAGCTAATTCTGGAAGTTTCCAAATACCTGTTGCGAATCAACAGCAGCAGCAATTCATTCCCCCAAATAGTATAGATCTGAGAAATCGAACTACAAGAACAGGTACTAATAATACCAGTGCAAGTAACTCTCCTTCAAGAACTATAAAGCAACAAAACAGATTTGCGACTTCGTCTCCCTCGAACCAGCTCTTGCTTGCGTCTCAGTCACTATCATTTGCTGCTAATAACAGAAGATTACCTACAGGAAATATCAATAGTGTCCAACAACCTGCGCTAGCTGTAAATAATAAAAACGTCAATAATTCTAACACAAATAACAATAATAATGTGCAGAATAATCCATTATTATATCCCGATTATAATGCACCTCAGATAGTATCTCCAAACAATCCATTCCATATTCCATATTCTCGTCATCTTCCGCATCCTCATTATAATAATAATAACAATAATTTTGCTGATAATCAAGCAGTTCCACAGACGCCTTTTGATTTGAACTATGGTACATCAATGCTTCCAAGAAATTTGCTTATTTCATCACCATATATTACTTCAGCTCAAGGATCTTCGTTTCCCTTGGGTACTCCAATGACAGCAGCATCATTAAACTTTGGTGGTAATTTTGCATACAATAATAACAATAAAAATGGTGGAGGAAGTAAGTTTCTTAGGGTAACTGGCCCTGCACCTCCAATCATTCAAGCACCTCCTAAGATTAGAAAAAAAAATGCTGATGAGAAAAAAAGTAACAAAAGTTCAAGTAGTGAACACAAGAGACTTTCTTTAAATGTTGATTCAAAGAAAATGAAGTCTGTCTTACTGAAATCAAAACCGAGTTCTCAAGAAGAAGAAGAACATTCTGATGGTGATGATAATGAGGGAGACGATTCCGAGGAATATTCTGAAGAAGATTCAGACGATGAAGATGCACTTATTATTACTCATGCCAGTGATGATGACGAAGATGTAAAAGAACTAAAGCTAAATGATGATACGAGCGAAAATAAATCTGATAAACTTGACATAGGGAATAAGGTTACTTTACAAAGAAAAAGATTGTCAGCTACCTCGATTGGAAATTCGGGCACAACTGCTGTTGAAAATAGCGCAAAAAATATTTTTAAGCAACATGCTAAGAGAGTTTCTCTTTCTTTGGATGCTTCATCATCTAATAATACAAACACAGTGGCTAAAAACTTTGATGAAAACAATAATAGTAACGAGGATGGTGAAAAAATTAATACGCAAACTATTATTATTCCACAAACTGTTACTATCGAACCACTTATAGATGCAAAACTGAAACACATTTCAATGATTGGGAACATACGTTCTCCAAAGGCAGGATCAATCAGTGTTGGTAATAGTAATAGTGGAGGATTTGAGGTACAGTCAAAGGATGTCGACCTGACTCCTGATCTTGGCACTAACGGCAACATAACTGTGACGAATAACGAATCGCTTTTATCCGATAAAATTATTGTATTCAAGAACATTGCTAGCAGTATTCAAGCACACGCTTTCCTTAACTGCATCAAATTTGGCCCTGTCCAGTTTGTTTCACTTTATACAGATGAAAAATCAAGTTTTGAAAAAATTGATCAAAATGCAAATACTAGTAGACCTGTATCTCGCGGTGTATCACCAGGTAATTCAGGTACCTCCACTAATGAAATTCCATTGGTAGCCAGGTTAAAGTTTGTGTATGCTCGAACGCATGTGAATTTTGTTCGTCATTTAAAACTTTACTTTGCTGAATTTTGCAGCGAAATAAAATCACCTGCTTTACAATATGAAGTCGTTGACTTTAGGGACAGTTCAGAGCAAAAGGAAGAGATAGAGTTCCTTGATGGCAAAGTTATAAAGAGTATAAAAACTACTAACATTAACGAAGAAGAAAAGTCTATGACTGAAACCGATTTAGATACCTCTGATGCTTCTAAAAAAGAACATGTAGATAGAACAAATAGTAATCATGAAGAAAAAGAAGAGGAATTTATGGATGAGAATGACGACTTAGTATTTATTGATCTTCTTTTTGAGATCATGGAAAATAATGCTACCAGAGCAGTGAAGATAGCCAAATATACAAGATTTCCACTTCTTAATGATGATCCAGACAATCTTGAGAAATTGCTTGAGTTACAGTTTGCATCAACCATAAAATCATCTCCTGGTGCATCTATGGTTGATGTCATTACGATTAATGAGGACAAGAAATTAATGAATATTCATTTCACTAGCATTCTCGGTGCTGTTAGGCTTGTTAGAAAGTTGACAAAATTAAACCATTTGATTACAGAGAAATATTTTAAAGAACACGGTACTTTAGACAATACTGAAGATGAATTGAAATTAGGTGCATACAAGTATTCCGATGATAGATGTTGCCAAATTGATGATTCTGAATTTGAAAGGGCGTACGAAGATATGTATAGTGGAGTTAGTAGCTTTGCGCCATTAGATGATAATAACTATCCGTTTAACAACAATACTATGATTATGGGTGTTAACGATTCATCAAATTCTCAAATAGGTGTAGGAAATAATGGAAGACGTCAAAGTATAGCTACATTTGGGACTATTGAGAATTTTCATAAGAGCTTGCTTCCTGGATTCCAAAATGCCACTGGAACTAATAATATGGTTGACGATTTCGATGATATGATGGATGGTGCTGCTGCGAATAGCACTGGCGTGATTAACGCAGGAGGTGCAGGAGTTACTACTAATGGTGAACTTATTCCTTCTATGATATCCAGTTTAAACATTAATGATAACAGAACAGTTTATTTAGGACATTTGGCTAGTAAAACCACAGTAGAAGAAATCTGCAATGTTGTTAGGGGTGGTATTCTTCAACTGATTAGATTGTTTAGCGAAAAGCATATCTGTTTTATTACATTCATTACTAGTGCTTCTGCAACAAATTTTTATGCTAGTAGTAATGTAAATGGATTAACAATTCACAACAAGAAAATCAAAGTTGGTTGGGGCAAAAACGCGGGTGAATTACCTAATCAAATTGCACTAGCTGTAACTGCTGGTGCTTCGAGAAATGTCTATATCGGTGTTAAGGATACGTTCAATAATACTAGTAGTGGATATCATCAACACACTTCAAATTTCACCAAAGTTCCTGACGAAACGACTTTAAGAAAGGATTTCTCCCACTGGGGTGACATAGAACAAATCAATTTTTTGAAAGATGGATTTTGCGCTTTTGTCAATTTTATGAACATTAGTTCATCTATTAAATGCGTTGATGAGTTTCAAAACGGAGGGTCTTCGACTCTTTTCAATGGAAGGTATTCTATTTATAAGATCAATTTTGCCAAGGATCGTTGTGGTAATACGCCTAAATTTACACATGGCAGTACAACCAGTAACACCAAGAAGAAAAATAAGGTAACCGATAGGGAAGAAGAAGAAAATGAAGAGGAAAGAGAAGAAGAAGAAGAAGAGGAGGAGGAAAAAGAAGAGGAAGAAGAAGAAGAAGAAGAAGAGAAAGACACTACTGCAGTCGAAGAACTTAGAGAAGAAGAAATAACCACTAAAGATGAATATTTTGATTCTGATCATAAAAAAGATGAAACAAGATTAGCCGAAGAAGAAGAAGCTGAAGAACTTGAAATGGATGCCAATACGACATTTGAACAAATGATTGAACAGATGAACGTTAATGAAGAACAAAAGCCAGAGATGTCAAATTCTGCTGTCGATAATACTATTGATTTTTCTGGAAAGAGCGCCGATGGAAAGAAAGAGACTAAACTAAATAAGGATTCTTTTGATTCATTTGTACCGTCTAGACCAAGATCAACGGTTAATAGGAAACAAGAAGACAAGAAAAATAGACATACCAGCAAGAAAGTTGTTGTTACCGAAGAAAAAGCCATGGCATTGGCCTCAATCGGTATTGCTTCAACAGCATCTACTAATACAAGCGAATCTGCAAACAATACCGCAAGAGTATCGACACCCTTGCGCCATAATAGAACACCTAGCAGAACGCATACGCCGAAGTTACAGCAGCAACAGTTTTTTTCACAGCAATCTCTGGTGACTGGATCCCCATATATGATGAATATTAACGTTGGAGGGTCACTTAATATGACAACTGCAGCACATGCGCAAGCCGTTGCTGCCATGCAATTTCAACAACAACAACAACAGCAGCAACAAAGTATGTTGAGACAGATGAATCCTGGCAACAATATAGTTCCAGTAGTGGGATTCGGAGGAAATAATGGATACGTAGATGATAGAATGATGATGCATGGTCGTGGCAGTGGAATGTCGCATTCTGGAAGTGGAACTTTTGTTCCTGGAGGTATGATGATGGGAGGAGGTGTAACAACAAATAATGCTGTAGGTGGAGCCCCAGGTGGTGCATTTGGATCTAGTGGATCTCAGGTGATGGCTCAATATTTGGCTAAAGCACAGTTTGAAACATTAGTTTTTAATCCAACTGATGATGGAGAAAAGAAGAAGAAAAGCAAGAAGAAGAAGGTTATTAAAAAGGAGAACAGTTAGTGATACTGTTGATAACTGCTTTCAGGTGGTTTTTGCCTTTAATTTTTTCATTCAAGATACTTAGGATCCATATTTGGTACCTTAAACTTGTTTATCTTATCTAAACATTTCAATTTTCTAGTTTATTTAATTTTACACTTATGTACATTTAAGTTTAATATATAAACTAGAATTTGTAGTTCGTTTGCAACTTCCTGTGCATGAGCTGGAAAATAAAGTTTTGTCTTTTTGTGATGCTGTAAACAAAAGCACATTATGGTGTTAAAGAATCACGTGACTTTCACGTTCTTAAGGCAAAATTTGAAAGTCAAACAAAGAACAGCGAACAAAGTCGATCGATAACTTTTCTCTCTTTTTTTTTTTTTGACTTACTTCTTGTCAATTTTTTTTCTTTTCTTTCTGGCCGAATAATAAGAAATGAAGAGAAAATTTTTTTAAATGTATTATTATATTTGAGAAAAACAATAATATTATATACATATTACCACTAATCTAAGCAGATAATTATAGTAAACTGTTGATAGATTATACCATTAATTAAAATCATACAGGAATATATATATATATACATATCGGCTATAATATAAGTCAAACTTTCCGAATAAGGAGTATAAATATAGCGTTTTACCGAGAATGGGGATCTTTGATAATATTAAAGAAGGTATTGATGATTTCATCTTTTCGTTAACCACAAACGATCGGTACGCGACGTCAAGAAGCCCATATAATGCAAACAATCTCAATAGCTCTACAAATCAATACAGAAATGATTCCAGTAATAGACCTGATAGAAGTAACGGCACCAATAATGTAAATAGAGCCGGGGGCAACGGTCGTGATTTAGAAATGAGAAACTATTCAGATGGAGTATCGATGGAAGAAATATGGCAAAGATTTGATCAATTTTTGAGTGATGAATATCCAGAACTTGTTGAATTTTTAAACGAACCTGCCACGGAAGCAGATCTTAATGAGTTTGAAAATGATATTGGAGTCAATTTACCTTTTGATGTCAGGGATAGTTATCAGATCCATGATGGACAAGAAAGAGGAGGTAAACCTTGTGGGGTGATTTTTGGATTGACCTTATTGGATCTTGAAAGTATTGCTGAAGAATACAGTGTTTGGCAGACTGCAGCTCGTAAGATTGAATACGAGAAAAAGATGTACAATGAGAAATTGGCAGCTTATAAACAACAGCAACAGAATAGTACATCTCCACAGTCTGGCAATACCAGTAAATTATTACATAAAAGGGCGCAAGGACATACTGCACCACCGGTTGCTAGAATTGATTTCACTGCACATCAGAGATCGTTCCCTGATGGAGCTATTCAACCCGTTTATGTCCATGAAGGTTGGGTTCCATTGGTGAAAGATTTTTCTGGAAATAATATTGCTGTAGATCTTGCGCCAGGTCCAAAGGGTAAATGGGGTCAAATTATTTGTTTCGGACAAGATTTTGATACTAAATTTGTTATTGCTGATTCTTGGCTGGATTTCATGAATGAATTAGTGGTGAAAGAATTTGAGAAAGGGAACTTCATGGTGGACGATGTGCAGGATGAACTATGGTATGCATTGAATGGGAACAAACCTTTGAACTTTTTGGATGTATTGAAGAATAAGTTTTTGCCTCGTATGCCACCTAGAAGAAGAATGATGGTACCACCATCTCAACAACAACATATGATGATGCAAAAGATGAGAGATGGTAAAATTCCGACCTCTCTGAGAAATGTTCAAGCATCTCCATTGAGCACTTCACAGTCTACGGCTGCGGATGAAGTTGCTGCGCCTGAAATGGACAAGGAGACTCTTATTGCGCCGGAAGAGGAGAAGTCCAGTGGCGAAAACGAAGTTACCAAGAAGTTGGGAGAGTTAGAATTTGACAAAGATGATGTGGTTGTAGATGCTGAGGAGGAGGCCGTAGCACATGAGGAAGAAGGTGATGAATCAAAAGGATTGACTGAGATCGAGATATAGAGATGTTTATACTAACAATGAACTAAGATCGGATATATAGAAATTAAGAGTTTCATATCTTTTTTTTTTTTTAAAAAAAAAACAACAATTATGGATGAGAGAATTATGTATCTTGAGGTTGATGGAAATTATTTTCTTTTTTATGGATATTTTACTATTGTCAACTGACGAATATATATACCTTTTTTGGAATATACTGGTTTTAATTTTTTTTTCTTCTTTGTAAACAATATTTTGAATATGTTACATTATTGATTGTTAATTACAGCTATTTGGGTTTTGAATGTATTACGTTATTGAGTGCTTGTGTATTACGTTATTGACCACTAATAGAGATGAAAGAAAGAGACATGTTTATATATTTTTATGTGTTGTAAATCTTAATTTAGGCATTAATGAAATTGCCATACTTTTCCATAATTGGAGATAACGCAGATGTGTTGCACTGGTTTCCAGGTAAACTTAGTATGAGGTTGAATACGTAAGGAGGAGGTTTTGATATCAACAAAATGCCATATATATATGAGCTGAGTGACGATGACACATTGTGGATACAGTTTATATATTGTTGTCGTAAGAATCTATTTGCATTTTGTAATTATTGAATGTACTGATTGTTGTCTTTTGTAACTATTGAATGTACTGATTGTTGTATCTTGTATTTAGTTGATGTCAGAATGTGCAAAAATGTGCTAAGTAGATGTCAGGATGTGTCCAATGTAATGAGTAAACGTCAGAAAATTTGTGTGATGTGATTATTAAATGTCCACATGTGATTAGGTTCTAATTACTGAAGGTGAGGGTGTAAAGCATTAAATGCATTAATATATGTATATGTATTGGATCTGTCGAAAGGAAAATCATCAGATCATGGGAGAAAAGGTCTGGAATCTTGGGGAGGAACAAAAATAATAGAAACAAACGTTGTAGTGTCCATAGCTGATCATATATAAACAAACACCGTAGTGTCAATAGCTGATATATAAATAAACGGTTTAGTGACACGCATTTTTCTGTTTTGCTTTACTATTCGCTGACTGAGTTTTCATAATACCAAGAAACCAAATCATGCATCAACACACGGTGTTCTGCATGATTACCGGGGGTGCAGCGTCCCACATCCTAATTGCTTTGTGGTAATTTTTAATTTTTAATGTTTCTTAATCTTTTTTCTTTTTCATTTGATTTTTCCACACTGATGCTTTTATTTTCTGTTGTCTAGGCCAGTCAGCGGTCGCGATCATTCTGGGCTGTAGCCGAAAGGAAAGAATTTTTTTTTCTCTTTATCTATTGGAAAATATGACTACGCCCCCTTATTGGCTAACCTCTTTACTTGATTCTCCGCTAGTGAATCGTGCTTCTAATTCTAAAAATCCTCATTGTTACTGTCTTTGTAACTGTTTTGTTTACTTTTTACCTTTTACTCTTTGTTGTTTGGAGGTCTGTTTGTTTATTCCTTTAGCATTCGCCTTGTTTGCAATGTATATAAACGTATGTATATAAATATATGTATCTAACTATGTATGTATCAATCCACATATGTATATATTAGTTGGGTTATATGTTGGCATATAATAGCTACTTTATTTATGTATGTATATATATAGTTGAGCGATATATGTATGTATGCCTCTATCTAGCTTCATGTTTTTGTAAACTTCTATCACTTAAACTATCTTAGCGGCCTCCCCGTTAGGAAACCGTCTGCGCTTGTTTTGGTGTCTTTCTGTTTATTTTTGCACTCCTGTCTGTATAATTTATTTTTTCTAGCTCCGTGTTTCTTTTTTTCTTTGTGTATCTTGAAAATTCTTAAAATAGCCCTCCGTATCTCTGTAGCTTCCCCTTTGTTTTTATTTATTTCTTTTTCATTCCACGCCTACTCCAAAAAAGGTTTTATTTTTTCTTCTTTTCTTACTACTCGTATCATTTTATATATGTATATACCGAATTTTTTTATGTATTTATTTATTTTTTTTTTTCACTCCCATTTCTGTTTCCCACTAATTTTTTTTTATTTTTTCTCAAATCAAAAATATAATTAACACTATAAAAAGAACACGATTTGCTGTCAATTTTCTTTTTCGTTTTATAATATTCTTTTAGTTTTTACTTTTTGTTATCCGTTTTGTTATCCATTTTTTCTTTCTTTTACTTTTCTTTTGTACAGAGAGAAAAAAAAGCTCGTTTTTCTAGTGAAAAAGCTACTGCAAATTATATTGAGTTCTTGTTTAGTTCCTTCTTTTTCTACTTTTTAGGCTCCTCAATATTAATATCGGATTAAAATATATAATGCTTTTCAATGCTTTTTTAACTGCCGCTTCCTTCTTGGTCTCGGTTGTCTCCGCAGCAGACTTACCTGCCATTGAAATCGTCGGTAACAAGTTCTTCTACTCTAATAACGGTTCCCAATTTTACATCAAGGGTGTCGCCTATCAGTCGGATTCAGCTAATTCCACAGATACAGATTTTGTTGATCCTTTGGGCGATGCTTCAACTTGTAAAAGAGATATTCCATATTTGACAGAGCTCGGTACTAATGTTATCAGAGTCTATGCTCTCAACACTTCTTTAGACCACTCAGAATGTATGTCTGCTCTTAATGATGCAGGTATTTACGTTATTGCAGATTTATCCGAACCAGATTTATCCATTAACAGAGATTCTCCTCAATGGAACATTGATTTATACCAAAGATACACAAGTGTCGTTGATATGATGGGCCAATATTCTAATGTTTTAGGTTTCTTTGCTGGTAACGAAGTCACCAATAACAAAACTAACACCGACGCTTCTCCTTTCGTTAAGGCAGCTATCAGAGACACAAAGTCTTACATCAAAGATAAACACAGTAGTAACAGCTCATACAGATTAATTCCAGTCGGTTACTCTTCTAACGATGATAGCGATACTAGAGTCCCAATGGCTGATTACTTTGCTTGTGGTGATGAAGATGAATCTGCTGATTTCTACGGTATTAATATGTACGAATGGTGTGGTGATTCTTCTTACCAATCTTCTGGTTATGAAACTGCTACAAACAACTTCAAAAATCTTACTGTTCCTATCTTTTTCTCTGAATATGGTTGTAACGCTGTTACTCCAAGAAAATTCACTGAAGTTCAAACTCTTTATGGTTCTGATATGGATGATGTCTGGTCTGGTGGTATCGTCTACATGTATTTCCAAGAAGCTAATGATTACGGTTTAGTCACTATTGATTCTAGTGGTGATGTTTCCACTTTGGATGATTTCAACAACTTGAAATCTGAATTGGCTTCCATCAGTCCTACTACTGTTCAATCTAGTGATGTTTCTACTTCAAGTGCCACTCTTGCTTGTCCAGCTACTAACTCTGATTGGTCTGCTAACACCAACTTACCTCCAACTCCAGATTCTGATACTTGCGACTGTCTTTACAATAGTTTGTCTTGTGTTGTCAGTGACAATGTCAGTGAAGATGATTACTCCGACTTGTTTGCTTACTTATGTTCTGTTGTCTCTTGTTCCGATATCTCTGTTAATGGTACCAGCGGTGAATATGGTAGTTACTCCTTCTGTTCTTCTAAAGATCAATTATCCTTCGTTATGAACAAATATTACGAAAAGCAAGGATCTGCTAAATCTGCTTGTTCTTTCAGTGGTTCTGGTTCCCTTAAGTCTGCTACTTCTGGTTCTTCTTGTTCTTCTGCTTTGAGTGCTGCTTCTGCTTCTGCTTCTTCTGGTTCCAGTTCTGGTTCTTCTTCCAGTTCTTCTTCCAAATCTTCGTCTTCTGCTTCTGGTAAGTCTTCTTCCACATCCACTTCTAAGTCTGAAGCTAGCGCTTTGATGACCTCTGGTGTCAAGTTTACTGTCACCGAATTATTGTTATCTTCTGTTGTTTTGGCTTCATTCGTTGGTGGCGGTGTCTCCATCTTGTTTTAAATTTGATGATTAATATTCTCAAATAAAATTTTTTATTATAGAGACATTTTATGATGATAATGATGATTAGTTAATTCTAATATTTCTTCTTCTTCTTTCATTTTTTTATTACGTGTGTTTATTTTATTTATTATTACTAGTTTTTCTTAAGGAAAATCGTTTTAACTATTAATTGTTTTTCATCATACATATATATACAATTGTAAAGTTCTTCGGGAACCTCAGATCTAATACAAAAAATTAATTTGTTGCATCAGCGTAGATTTCGCAAATATCATATACTCGCTTACTTTTTCTTGTGATTGGCACGCAATCTTTCTTCATAAACGAAAATGATAGTACCCCGGCTTTTTTCTCTTTTTATAATTTAATGTGATTTTCACATATTTCATTGAAGGCTAATCGCGCAGCCATGCTAATTTCTCTTTGGTATACATAATATTTAATTCTCTTAAATAGGAAATTAAAACGAGAAGAAGGAACTATTTTTAAGAGTTAGGTTTTATTGAAGGATGGAAATGTAATTAATAACTACAAATTGCGTTTATGAGAATCAAAAGATATTTTGAATTTGAAATTAAGATTAAAACTAAAAAACATAAAAATAAAACAGTAGAATATAAATGATAAATTAAGAAGGAAAAATAATATTAACAAAATGCCAAACCCCAAATACAAATAAAAACCTTGTTAACTAGAAAAAAATAAAATCAATTATAATAGAAAAAAAAATAGGAAATATGAACCCAAAAACAATAAGATTAGTGATTAAAATAATATTAAAGGAAAAATCAAATACGTATTTTTCTTTTAATGAAAAAATACCAATGAAAATGCAGAATTGAATATTTTTGTTTTATAAATATTAGTTGGAAGTAGAATATGATTTTGAAATCCATCTTGGGTTGACGTATCCTTTGACCGTAAACTGTACATGGCTTCTATTTCTTTTTGTAGAGTCGGTAGAACTCAGTTGTAACGTTTGTCCACATTTGAGAATACCATGTGTATTCAAAACATATTGTTTTTTTGAATTGTTCATGCTTAAAATATCGTCATACAGGACCCAGGGAACCACTTGTTCAGTATGGAAAAAGTCACGATCGGATAATCTAACCAATGATTTGCCAACCACAGAAGCAGCGCCAGCGCCACTAGTGTGGACTTGTTGTGGGAATTGATACGTGTCTGTGTTTTTAATATATTTAACTCTTTTAAGACTATTTTCAGATGGAGAGTCAGAGCGAGGTTGAAGCTTGATGTTGTCGAAAAGCTTCAATTTGGCTTTCATTCCCAACTTATAGTACGAAAAGTTGCTTGATTTAACTTGTTCCAAATCATCATCAATAAACTGAGTATCTTCTTCTTCGTAAAAAAATTCGCTTTCCTCATGAACATCTTCTTCATCATAGCATTCATCAATATCAAAAATGTTAGGAATCAAGTTTTTTTGTTGACTCGAATTTCCAATAGCGTACATACGTAAAAATAATGGACTTGCTCTTGCGGCACGTTGGTCACCGGGAACTAAAGAATTCTTATCTGCTCCTACTGCGTTGACAAATTCAACGGAAGAAGCGTCCCAGTTTTCAATTAAAGGTGTATTCTCCAATTTAAACGTTTTTAAAGGAACAGGAGAAGAAACTTTGTTTGACAAAGGAACATCAGATCTTGAAAACTTGAAATCAAGGGTACGGTTAACAGATGGGTTAGAGACTAATGTTTTGGAAAAAAATTTCAAAGATTTAGTAAAGGATGAGATTAATTTATTATTACTATTGGAAGAGGATCCAATCTTCTGAAGTGAAATTTCTTGATTCATCTTTTTAGACGATTTTTTCTCCAAACAGGTTTTACGGTTTTCAAAAGGATTTTCTTCTTCATAATCGTCTATCTCATCATACATTAAAGGATGGTCATCATTAGCATTTGAGAAACAAGAAAATGTAGACAAACATGAAGAAGAAGCAAAGCTTGAGTTTCTTGATTGGTTGAAATACAAATCATTAGAGGAAAATAAATTAGAAGTATTAGTAGTTGTTATAAGATGGGAGTCATCATTGAAAGAGCTGATGTCAGAAAAGGTTGTAGAATCAGGAGATGAAGGGGCAAAAGAAGTTGATGGAGAAGCTGGTGGATCACCATTGGAGACCAAGTTATTATTTGCTGTGTTAAGACCGAAACCTGGAGCATTGAAGGTGAACATCTTAGGATCTGAAAAAGAAGAAGGGTTATCAATCATGAAAGGGTTGACCACTGAGGATGAGATGGAGGTAAAACTGTATTTCTTTGCGTTTAACACATATGCTAAGGAATCTGTTATTGGTGGTTCACCGGATGTTGTTGGACAAACATCGTTATCGCAGCAGGGATTGTGCTGTTGCTGCTTTGGGTTTTTGTAAGGAGGAATTGTAGTCTCAAGTAGGATATTTGGAACAATCAGCAACATTTTGATGTTAACAGAAATATATAATATTCTTGGAGAGAGAATGACAAAAAAAGAAAAAAAATATATCCAAGATCAACGGAAACAAATGTATGTGGTATGTCGCACGATAGAGGTGTTACAATATAACAAGGATCTTATGACAATGAGTATTTTCAAAAATCCAATGTATTCTTTGTAGTTCTATTTTATTTCTTTTACAACGATAATGTCTTCAAAGATCAAAACTATATCAGGACGCTGGTGTTGAAAAATCAAATATTAAAAGATGACTATCCCGCTTATGATATTCGAAATTATGAAAATGAAATATCACAATTATCGACGCGCAAAACTCTTGAAAGAAGTTGTGTATATTGGTGGATATGTAAAAAGTTGTTTTTGATGAAGACTATTTGAATTAAACGATTTGGAAAAGAAATGATGGCACACAAAATAAGTACTTATTTAAAAAGAATAAAATCAAAACAAGGATTTGCCATTGTATTTATTTGTTCATTTATTGGTCTCAAGATTGATTCCCAAATTGTATTGCCATTGGTTTCCTGATTTTCGTATATATTCTAATAATGTGCATGTATGTTATCAATTGTTTTTTTTTCTTTTTTTCTATGTATTCTTTCTTTTTTTTTTTTATGATTTGTTTCCCATTGGCTTTGTTTGTGTGGCGCCAATTTAAACTTTTGTATCTTCCCCAAAGCAAAATCGGCAGCTGCCCTACCTACAGAAATCAAAATTTAAATAGAGAGAGGAAAAAAAATATCCGTACACCCTTTTGAGCGGTTTTCAATTTATCTTTTCTTTTCCTTTGGCGGATTTTAACTTTTAGTTTTGTTGTTCTGTGCCCGTTAAGGTGCGCATACCATTTAGGCTACGGCACTGGTTGCTGTGGACAAATGATAATTTGGGTTTTTTCTTTTTTAGTGATAGCAGCATAGATAACGTTAATTTTGATTTCCTTGGTTTCCGTATTGCAACAAAAAGGCCCTCTCAAACAAGGGTTTCTTATTTAGTACACTTACTATGGCAATTGGTTCACGTTGCTGTATCGAAATAACTGGAATGCTGTATTATGTTTTCTATGGATATGTCTTTTGCAAATGTGAATTGCTTGTTTGTGGTTTCATTTAATAATATTGATATATACAATCAAGCCAATATTGGTAATGGTGTTCTCTTGATTTGCGGAAATGTAACGCCGCCGGAATAATCTCCGTTTTTAGCTGTGCTTCTTGTTTCGTTATGTTTTTGTATGTTTGTATTTTTTTTATTTGCGCAAATTTATAATTCCACATATATAGCCTGTAAAAGCGATCACATGAACAATAAGTGTCTGCTGTGATTATCTAATCGAGTGGCAGCATAAGATTAACTACAACATAAAGGCTTATTAAGAAATAAAGTAACATCAAAGTAAAAAAAAAAAAAAGAAAAAAAAAAGCAAAATGAGCTTGCAGGTAGTGCGAACTGCAAAACTGAATGTTAACTATAAAGTCAAACAACGCTAACTATAAATTTGAATCAAACAAATACAAATATTATTAATCAGAGAATCTATGAGTTTTATCAAAAATAATAAAGAACAACACCGGTATGTTGAGAAAAAATTCAGCAAAATATCAAGCTAGCAATGAATCCTAGTGAGAAATTTTATGAATAATACTGAATCATACTAATAAAAAAGCTTTTTTTTATACATTAATGAAAATGCTAAAACATATTAATGAAGATGCTGTAGCATAGAAATAAGTATACTATATCATAACAACAATAAGCAAAAAAATGTTTGTCAATTCTGCTTTGATAAAAAAAACTTAAATTCCGTATTTCCTTGATTTGTTCAACGGTCAAACGGTTTTCAGCTGGCAAAGAAAACTACTACACCGCCAAAAAAAAAATTAAAAAAAATGTAACATTGGGCTTATCACGTTAAAACGCATGTGACATTTACATAGTAGATAAAATCTTTGAAAAAAAAAAGAACTGTTTAATACAACAAAAACGAAAAAAAAAAATGTCCAGTAAATACAACGAAGATTATATAATAATTGCAAATATAATAATAAATAAAAATTAATTACCTAGCGCATAACAAATTAATAGGTTTCTCAATCTCGGATAAATTATTTCTCCCGTCTTTGTTTATTGTCTCTAATAATGAAGGTTAAACGGTAGATCAACCAAGAAAATTTGCATAAGAAAAAAAAATTTTCAGTTTCTTTAATCAAAGGGAAAAAGAAAAAAGCTTACTCGATAAAATGGAATTGATTTTTGTATACAAATATTTCCTAATTAATGCACGATGATTCTTGAGAATCGCGCGGCATTTTGTATGTCGAAAAAAAGTGCCTGCGAGGACAATAATAAGCTCAACGGTCATGCAATCATTTGGAGAAAAGTGACGTTAATGAAATCATAAACAAACAACAATAAAAAGGAAATATTTATAAATGAAAAAAGAAATTTGTAAAAAAAAGCAAACAAATATAACGTTACAGAAAGGAAATATCTAATAAACAAAAAAAAGAAAAAGTGAATAAGTTCTTTGTAAAAAGTTTTGTATCGAGAAATTGCTTTTCCTAAGTTATATTATTATATTTTGTAGATTTGTAATCAGTAAATGTCAAGAAACAGCCACTAAAAACTGGCCTCTTTTGGAAAAACACAACCCAAGTACATATCGGATATACGAATAGAAACGTCTCGTGTGACAACAAAAGGATGACAATTCAACTTCTCTACATTGGCCGAAATTCTCATAAAAGGCGTTTAGGTATTCCAAGGAGAAATGGGAAAAAAAAAACTAAAAAAAGAAACATATGGGTGCATTTTTAACCTATTCTTTAAACTTTCGTTCCAAAAGTTAATATTTAAGTTCCTTCGTAATTAGGTTTTGTAAATTTTAGTAATAAGAGTCGGCCAAAGATATTGCATCAAAAAAAAAAAAAAAAAAGGAACTTACTAAACTGGTAAACAAATTACAAAGTTCTAAAAGTATAACATAATTTATCCTGGCTTCATTATGGGAATTTGAAAAAGGTTGAATAGTTCTAATTATTAAAAATTAGGTAACCAAAATGTACAAAGACTTCACTTCTGATATTCTTTTAGAAAGGAAAAAAAAACTCGAAACAAAAATAAAAAGTTTGTTGTTTTCAGAAAAGTTGATAGATTTAAAGGAACTCCATAGTAAAATTTTCTTGATTAAAACTACAAAATAATCACACAGTGTCAAATTTTCAAAGTTTTGAGAACCAAATAGTGGCTGTTATTCATTCGTTATAAAAATTCTTCAATAACACCCAGTTATTTTCTGTATCACACTATTCCTAGCAAAAAACTAATCTTCATTTATTTGATTTGGAAGTCATTTTTTTCTTTCTTTTCATATTGTTATTCTGTATTTTTCTTTTTTATGCTTATTATTCTTTTAGAACCGACAAAAATGATTGATTTAATAATTTGATATTTGGCAACTAACATGAGGTTTTCTAGTTGGTATCTCTTAGTAACCAACAAGAAGTAATAATCATAAAAACTCAATAATAAGACATCAGCTTTAAAACATATTGCTCAGATTTGTCTAACAGATAATGTATATCTGATTTTAGGTGACATTTCAATTCTTCAGTTTTGCTAAGACACACCTTATTGTATTGGAAGAAATCATGTCAAAATTAGTAGACAAAAAAAAGTCGGCTTTTCATTGATAAGATGCTTTAGGATATTATATTTGTGTTTAGAGAAAGTTTAAACTCTTATTCTTAGGTTTGATTCAAACCATTTCCGGAATTTACGGAAAGGGCAGAAAACATAAAAAAAAAAAAAGCATAGAAGCCCCTATGATGCAAAGAAGCCCACCCAAATATAATAGACTACATAACATTAAAAAATCCCAAGATAATAACTATGGTAGCACTGGAACGTCCTCTAAATGCAATATAGATATATCTTCAATCAAAAATTAACTTGACACAGGCGGAGCAAGGATTGACTTACTATAGATTTCAAAATTTTATTCATGGCGTGCATTTAGATGTGACACTCCTGTTAGTCATTCTCTTTCTCAAGAAGATCAAATAAAATAGCAAGCTAACCTAAAAATATACAATACACACAGCCAGTGTCAGTGTCCAAAAAAAAAAAAATTGTATTGAACTGGTTCAGGCCAATATCAGAACAACTGAAAACAGGCAAATCAAGATCTATTGAAAAAAAGAAAATCGAAGATCTGTCGAAAACAGGAAACTGAAGAAATACAGAACAGGAAACCTCAAAGTACAGAACAGGAAACCACAAAGTACAAAACAGGTAGACATTCAGATCAACTTTCCTGGTAGATTCACATATATCAAAAAAAAAAAGAGTCTGTGTATTCTAAATAAAATCAAATATAGGCGTATAATTATGTAATGAAAAAAAAAAAACAATATATAAACAGAAAACATAAGAACAAAAACAAAAATGTAAATATAAAATTAACAAATAGAATAACACCAATCGTTAGTTAATCCGTGGGACTCGTTTCTTCTTTCATTCGTTAAGTTTTTTTTTTTATTTGGATTACTGCAAGTCCTACTTCTTCTTTCTACCAAAAAGACCCCTCTTCTTCTTTGGTTCCGGCTGAGTCTGTGGAGGTGGAGTATAGACAGGTTGGCTATATGAAGCAGCTGGAGGACTACTAGCATATACATTACTCGTAAACAATGGAAAATCGGGTCTTGGTCTGAAACCCAACCTTGGAGTCTCTATTTTATCTTTATAGAAAGTGTCTCCTGTTATAGCATACTCGAAGGATCTGATTGTATCCAAAGGGCGTTCATCTCTGTTTCTACTTGGATTCGACACATCAGGCTGGGTGATTGGGATACCGAAAGAATCAACATTATTTTTTCTGTTGGCAAAAAACATTGCCATACTTTGTCTATTCGAGTTATTATTTCCAGTTGCTTCTTGGAATGGTTGATCTTCATTCACCGCATTAAGAAGTTGACTATCCTTAGTGTTGTACTTCATTCTCTGTTCATCCTCCTTGGTGATTTTAAGATCAATACTATTTGTCTTCTTCTTTTTAGTCGAGCTTCTTCTCAAGGCAACCATTTTTGCAGCTAAGTATATATATTATTGATGATTCTCCGGGGAATTACGAAAAGAAAAACAAAAAAAGAAAGAAAGAATAAGATATTTCTATTTAAAAGGAATGTGCTTCTTTCAATTCGCAAAAAGTGTTGTAAACGAGTGTAGAAGTTGTTCTCTTCGCAACTTTTGCAGGTCAGATTTTAATCAAAAGAAGGGTTGTTTGATCTTGATCTAAGTTACTATATTCAAATATCAAAAAAAAAAAAAAAGAAAAAAAAAAGAAAGCAAAAGTAAAAAGAAAAGCAGAACTAAAAAGTAAAAATATTAAAAAACAAGTCGAAAAGAAACAACCAAGAATCGTGATGATATTTCGGGTTTTTTTTCTTCTTTTTTCTTTCAGTTGTTTGTTTATGCTGTCTTCCATGAGCTAACTCTTTTCACGCGTCTCTGGCTCCTTCCGCCTGCTAAATAAGCTTGTCACATATTTATAATTAGAATTAAAATTTTAATTGCAATCAAAATGTGTGTCTAAAAGAAAATTTTTTTTTGTTCTTTGCGCCTCCTCCATATATTTAATACTTATGAGGAGGCACAGTACTTAATTACCGCCTTTATTTTTTTGACTGTTTTATTTAGACATTTTCACGTGATTAATACGGGTAACATGATCTTCTTAATGTTTCTTTTCTTATACAAAGACGGATTGATAAATTACTTCATGGCTAAATATAGACCCCATTGGTTATGAGACATGATTATCAATTGGGATCACTACCTTGTGATTTGTGATTATCATCAATGGCTTAAAGTTATAATTTATAGCATGGTTATTTGCAGATGTGATTTAATTTATGATTTATCATCAATATTCTATTTCTATTT
The DNA here is from genome assembly GCA_031125485.1 of Saccharomycopsis javanensis. Taxonomy (NCBI): domain Eukaryota; kingdom Fungi; phylum Ascomycota; class Saccharomycetes; order Ascoideales; family Saccharomycopsidaceae; genus Saccharomycopsis; species Saccharomycopsis javanensis. The sequence goes on from JASTUL010000036.1 coordinate 136,135, forward strand.
CTATTTCTATTTCTATTTCTATTTCTATTACTATTACTATTACTATTACTATTACTATTACTATTACTATTACTATTACTATTACTATTACTATTACTATT
>JASTUL010000037.1:0-132372 GCA_031125485.1 Saccharomycopsis javanensis
CTTTCGACATGCATATTGGGTTTAATACTATGTATCCATTTATCTTATTATATTGAGTCAGTATTACTGGCTCAACAGTACATGTAAACAATTAAGTGAAAAGATTTGTTTAAGATTGTCTTAATCAGTGTTGATGCATGACTAGCTGATAATACTATTTTTGAATCTCTTTTTATCAGTGATGTCAATTTTAAATTAAACTATTTATTTATCCTTTCTTCTTTCAAACTTATTCATTTATCCTACAAAATTATTAATTAGGAAGATACCATTCTCCAATTATTTTATTTTGTTATTTTTTTTTTTTTTATAATATTATCCTAATCAAGAATTTTATTCATATTTACATACTCAAATAACGTATTTAATACTATATTACATTTTTTACTATTAAATTACTTTTTGATTGTTGAAGTGAATTAGCTATTTGACAATAAATTCTTTATTATGGAATAAAAGAACCCTAATTCCAACTAAAATTCAATCCAGAATTAATTAAATAATGTTTTTGAAATTTCAAATTTCATCGCTTAATATCACGTGAATCATTATTATGAACAACAACAAGAACGGCACATGCTCATAACTTAAAAATTGTTTCTACATTCAAAAAAAATATTACTAGTTATTAACATTCCTCATGGCCCAATGGTTAAGGCACTCGACTACGGCTTCTGAGGAACACCGTTTCTCAATAGTTCTGCTATCGAGGGATTCCAGGTTCGAGTCCTGGTGGGGAAGTTAACAATATTCAGTTTGAATATTTTTTTTACAACCATAATTAATCCAAATTTTTGTATATTTATATTTATTACTAAGAGATTTCTTCAAGTAAAATAAAAATTTATATTATAAAGTAATTCATACTTGATCTAAAGTTAATTCAAAAATAGAGAATTTCATTATATACAATTTTAACGAAGTTATATACATAATAATGGTCTTACTTGACTGTGGCAGATTCAGTAAAACTCGTTATACTTTTTACAATAATATGCTAAGGATAAAGTTCCTAATGTAGTTAAAACGACAGGAACTGGTTTCTTAAATTTAACAGGTAAACCTCTAGAAATACCACCAGCCAATAATAAAGCAGAAGAACCAATAGCGAGTTCCAAACCATAATCGGCATTCTTATGCAACAAGTAGCCAGCTGCTCCAAAAAGAACCGAGAAAGTACCACCAGCAATCAATGATGGCAATGACTTCTTACGCATGTAGCCCATACCGCCACCAATCAAACAAAGAGCACTCAACGTATAACTTGGATGTTCCATTTTTCTAATAGAATCTACTAATTAATTTGATCTAATATAAAAATAATTCAATGTAACTTATGATAGATATATTTTCCATCGATTTACTTAAGCTAATTGAATTAGATTTCGGCAATAAAAATTAGGAGAAAAATATCAGAAGGCGTTTTGAGACAACGGTTTTCTATATATTTATATATTTTTTTTCGTTTTCGTTTTATCAATATTAAGTTTCATTGCATATAGCCGCCACGTTGCTTGGGTTGACACAGGGCACATAGTCTGTTTATATTTCAACATAACCTTCCTATAGAAGAAATTGAAGCAACTTGGGTAATGAACCTCTTGATTGCTCAACATAATTTATGTAATTATTTTCTTCAAACCTTTTGATTTGCTTCAATTGTATCAACATCCTTGATAGATAATCAACTACATAGGTAATAGAAATGATAAAAAAAAGAAAAAAGTCTCAATGCGTGAATTAAAAACTAATGTATTTACAAATGTCTACCTATTAATGCCAGTATTAATCTGTACACCCAACTCAAATATATACAAATTTTTTTTGAAGAAAATAAAAAGAATCGAAATATTAATCAAGGAAGATAAGGATATGGTGAAGCTCAATATATATATATATTATGTTTCTTTTAAGTTCTTTTTCTAACAAATATTAAAAATCTAAGCTTTCTTGATCATAAGAGCTTCTGGAACGGTTTTTACTTTGTCTTTTGTTACCTCTTTGATCATATTTTCTGTCATGATAGTTATTGCCGTGGCTTCGGCGGTTATTATCCCGACGATCGTAACTAGGGTAACGACTTCCATTATTATAGCTATTACTGTTACGGTTATTACGGCTACCAAAGTTTTCTGACATCTCATCAGACTCATCATCTTCATACACTCTTTTATTTGGTCTAAAAGAGGAGCCAAACACTTGACGGTACACGCTGCTATTCATTCCTAAAGCACGATTAGCAAAATCTTGGTTGACATAAAGTTTTTCATCACTTTGTAATAACTTTTCATAAGCAGAGACAGTTTCTTTTGCTAAATCAACCATTCTTAAATTGAATGCACCACAAATACTCTTAAAATAACCCAATTGTGCAACAATGACTTCTCTTAAGCACGTAGAATTTCTCAGTTTGTCAGATTCATAATCCTGGTTTTGTTTAAGTGGGAATCCAAATTGAGGATTAGATGTAACTTTGGACACAGCTTCTTCGACTAATTTGTCTTTAACAATATCGTCATAAGAAAATTCATTCAGAAATTTCACTTTACGTTTGTATAATTCATTCAAACCACGCTTTTCACCTCTAACAATAAAAAGAATGGCATTACCATCTGTTGCAGAACCTCTTGCAGTTCTACCAATTCTATGAATATAATCAGCAGATTGACTAGGCAAATTTACTTGAATTACATCAGAAACCTTTGGAAAATCCATACCTCTAGCACCAACATTAGAAGTAACTAAAATACTGACACTATTTGGATCTTTAAAATCCCTAACTGCAGTATCGCGTCTAGCCTGTGTTAATTGACCATGGAACTCAATAACATTGATGGAATCTTTATTTTGCTTTTTTGCAATTTTTTGTTTATATTTTGGTTCATTGCGTGACAAATGTCTAAAAATTTTCATGTTGTATTCTTCATATAAATAGCGTTGCAAGAGTTTTGTGAAGAATTGAACAGCCTTAATAGTTGGTAAGAAAATAATTGGTTTAAATGATGGATCTCTGTTTGCAGCACGGCTAGCAACATACTCAATAGCAGAAACATAACATTGATATATATCATCAACAATGACAACAGATTGCTTGATCTTTTCTTGAGCTTCCGGTTCATTAGGATCAACCGTATTAATATAAACATAATCTTTGCCCAACATTTGTTTCGAAAATTGTAAAACGTTCTTATCAATTGTAGCAGAGAATAAAACCGTCTTATAACTAGATTCTTCAACTTGAAGCGATTTTAAATTATCATCAACATCGAGTAAATCATTCTTAAAACCATCATCTAACAATCTGTCAGCTTCATCTAATACTAAGTAATTTAGATTGCGGAATTTATCAGCAACAGATCTCTCATTAATAACGTCAAGGAATCTACCTGGTGTTGCAACTACAATCAATGGTGTTTTATTTACACGATTGAAGGTTGAAACTTGTTCTCTTCTAGACTCACCTCCAACAATGGTAAGAAGTTCTGTCATATCCTTGGAAGTAGTATTCTTACTGTATTTTCTTGGTAAATGCTTTTTCAAAACACTAGCAATCTCGGCTGCAATTTGATTTGCCAAATCTCTAGTTGGTGCAAAAATTAAAGATCTAACGTGCTGGTTATTATACATTCTTGAATTTCCATCATATGATTCACACAATGCATCATGCAAGACTGGAATGCCAAATGCCAAAGTTTTTCCCGTACCCGTTTTGGCCCTAGCCACTAAACCAGTTTTTGTTTCAATAACAGGCTTAATAGCTTTCTGTTGAACAGGACTCATTTTTTCAAAACCAAGTTTTAAAATACTACGTACTAATTCTGGATGTACAGTACCTTCCAAATTTTTAAAACTTTCAGGATCAACTTTAGTCTCAACTACTTCAGGAGAAGAACTGATAATGTTAAGTGTTTCTTCATTAGTTGAATTAGAATTTCCGGAATCAACTTCTCCTACTGTTGAATCATCTACCTTAACTTTTACATTTTCAGTTTCTTTTGCTTTTTCAGAAGATGGTTCTTCGTTGCTTGCGGTAGAATAAGAAAGTCTGGAAAATCCATTATAATTGACTTTTGGAAATAATTTGTCAATCCCATGACTACCAACTTGCAATCTTTGGGTTAAGACAGCATTCTTTATCAAAGACGCCCTCAAAATAACCAAGGATTGTTTCAACATAACAGAATAGATCAAAACTAATTATTAATATTCAATTAAAAGAATAACCAAAATCCGTATAGTTTTTTAATAAAAATATGTTTTTTTTTAAAAAAAAAATAGGTTATAAAATAGTCAGCAAGAAGGAGCCTTACGATATTTTATGCATTTTATGTATAACTATTATTTCCTTTTGAAAAATTTTCAGCTTCTTTTCTTTTTTTTTTTTTTTTTTTTGAAAGGAAAGATGAGATGAAAAAATTCAAATATTATAGTGCGCACAATTTTAAATTTGACTTGAAAACGAAAGTCTACGGTCTACACGAAGTATAAATAAAAAGATTGAAAACTGGTGAAATCTATTAAAATACTAATTCTACTAATAAATTAAAAATGTGAATCGATGATAGATGCATTTATTAAGTTTTAAATAAGAAACTATAAGATAAAAAAAAAATTAAATAACTAGAAACTAAATGAGGAATGAAAATGTATTTTTGGATAGAGATCCGCTAAAATTGTATAGATTAAATTAGTTGAAAAACGAATCTGGATCAACTTCACCACTGTAATAGAATCCCAACATGACAATCATGTACAACAAAATCAACAAACTACCTTTGAAGTAGTTACTTTTTCCCTCTGCATATATATAGGTGAAGATAAATACTGAGGTGACGCTTGCAATACAATCCCATTTAGAAAAAATTAAGGTCAACATATTACTTGACAAATCCCAATTATCAAGAACACCTCTCTTAGAAGCATCCGTAAACCTGTAAGCGGAATATACAACTATCGCAGGAATTTGTAATTGGAGAACTTGTAAAACATAAGCACTACCAATTTCCATAGAAAGCGCAACATTCCCGTACATCGCAAAATTAATAGCATTTAAAAATTCAGTGGTATTTGGAACTAATGCAAAAACTGTCAATCCTAAAAATTTGGCATTAATCGGAAACTGTTTTAGAACCACATCGACACAATCAACCAAAATTTCAGCAATAACGGCATATAATATCGTAGAACCTAACAAAATAACGGAAGACTTTTGCCTGGACCAATTCGGTGCATCGTGGCCACCAACTTCTTCCTGGTGGTCATTTACTGGTTGAATCTTTGGAGATAATGTTTGCTCATCAAGTTTCTTAAAATGATTATTAGCATCTGTATTAATATTTGTGTTGTTGACCGAAGATGATTGATATGCTGAAATTCTACGAGAAATAGATGGAACAATTTGTGATGGTTGGACGGATGAAGAAGGAGGAGACGCAACCTCATTTAACGATAACACACTTGGTGACTTCAAACCTCTTTTACTATTTGATTGAACAGGTTGAAGTTGAGTTGAGGCTTCACGATGAATTTGGTGTTGTTGTTGCTGCTGTTCGCCTGAGGTAGGAGTTTGCCAGATCAATGCAGCATGCGTTCGCAAAGTGAAATACAAAGCAATTATATAGCTAATGAAAAGAACAGAGCTGGAAGAAAGTGCAAACGGCTTCAAATAATGAATAAACATCGGATCAGCTTTTAATGGGGGTTGATTAATGTAGCATCTTTGACAGGTAAATGGGTCTTTTGCAAAGTGTACCGAAAGCGTAGTTAGCTTTTCATTTGAACTTGAAAACAAATATTTACCAAAAAATGATGTTAATGTTAAAGGTTCATGGCTCGCCACAGCGATACTATCCAGATCACATGGAACACAAGTCACATAATATGAACCAAAAATTTGATGAAAAATCGTAGGTGCAAACATAACCACAGTTGAGAACAATAACATTGTTGAACTGACTCCAGCACTACGTGGATTATATCTTTGGGTTTTTCTTCTAATAGCACCTGCGCACATTGATAAACCTGGCAATAATAAAACTGCACCTAACACGGAACCAATCATGGAACCTTCTACTAATAGACCTTTTCCTTGAGACAATGCTACACAGTATAAGAATATTTCAACCACTGTTGAAAAAAATGCATTGATCACAGCACCAACACCCATGGACGATTGTGCAGAAATAGATGCCACGGCTTGACCAATAAAGTAAGCAAGTGGGATAATGCTTAATAGGCATAAAACAAAAATCATAAGTGAATCAGTAATCCAAAGCTCTAGCTCCAAATATTCTTTCAAAATGTAAAAATCTGCAATTACAAAAATCACTAATGCCATTAAATTTAAAATAATAACATTTGTACCATCCACAATATATTTATAGTAGTGGAATCCAGCTGCCCTATAAGTGCTGATTAAGATGCTGACATCTTTGTTAATTATTTTTGAACTTTTCTCAGATCTAATGTGCAATGCAAGAGGACGTTTGCGAAGATGAGTTAATAATAAATGAATAACTTTTGCCATTGGAATGGTAAATACACCGAGCCAACAAACGGAAGAGATCAATGCAAGAACTGGCTGTAATATAATATAAAAATATAGGAAAAAACAAATCCTACCAATATTCCACTGACCACGCCCAAATAATCGTAATTTGTTATTGATTTCATCCTCTTCACTTACAGATCCATAATTTTGAATCTCAGAATTATTTGGATGATGTTGAGTTACAGTATTGCTACTGTAATTCGCATCAGAAGTAGAATTTATATTTGTTGAGTTAGTACTGTTATTATTATTAATGCCGTTCGTATCAGCTGTACTTGATCCAATACTATGATTTCCATCTGAAGAGAGTAACGGTCTAGTTTCTCCACTAGAACTATTTTTTTTATTGCTCGTGAAAACGTAACTTAGATCCCTATCCCTATCATTGTCTACCCATCTAATAAACTCATTAACAGAAATACCTTCATTCAAATCTTCTTCTAAGTAATTCTGATCTTTCCATAAGTAAACTACCTTACCGAACGGATACAATAGATAGAGGCCCAAATTCCAAAATAGCTTTACATATTGCACACTATGTTGCAGCCACGAAAAGGAAACTAATAAGCAAAGTACTCCAGCAAGACAAAAGAAAAAACTTATCAAACCAAAAGTGAAAGTCCATATTAAGTTAACGATATAAATAGTAAATGGTAATCTTCTAGGCGTCTCATCACGAATATCTTTGTCAGCTTCCTGTTGAACAGATCTGAATTTCTTATAAATAGCTGGTTTCCAAATTCTGATACCAAAAGGATGTGTTTCGTTAATAGCATCTTGACGTTCCCTTAATGTAAAACTCTCCATTGAACCAATAGAATCTGTATCTGAATTATTTTCTGTCTCATTTCCTGCAATATCAGTCGTATTCTCATCATTATAAACATTACTGTTATCGATATTATCTAGCATTTCATTTTCTGCATCATCAACAAAATTTCTATGCAGTTTGAGCCTGTGAAGGGTAGGTACTTGTATTTGCAGCTGCAGTTGTTGTGGTTCATCGCTCATGCTTATGATCGACAGTTCCATGTCATCTGCATCGCCAATCGGCTTTATATGAGGATCAGTTTCACGATACTCAAGTTCTTTCAAGCCTTCAGAAGCCTTTACTAAATTCTGGGATATTTCACTTTCCAACTCATTAATACTTTTTGAACAAACAAGCAGCAGACTACCAGATTCCTTCAGTACATTCCTTAAGTTTTCAATAACAGCAAGATTATTGTTATTGTTATTGTTACCATCTATATCAGTGGTAGTCGTGCAAGTTGAAATGACATTAGGAGAAAGAAGATTACTATTGTTATTACTCGACTCACTATTCTTAGGAAGAGCAACAAGAGACTGTTTCTTCTTTCTAATCTTACCCTTTAGGGCATCATTGTAGCCTTCTAGATATTCTCTTTCTAGATCTTGCTCAATTTCGTCTTCACCATCATCAACACTAAAAATAAATCTTGATTTGGAAGCACTAAATGGAGTTTTATTTTTCTTTTTACTGTTTACAGTGCTGGAGCTTCTTGGACTTGTTATTGGGGCAATTGTCGAAGGTGACGTATTAATAGGCGGAATACCATTGGAAAGTGTTCTTGACGGAATGTTTTTATTCAATAGCATAAATTGCCTATGATGACTATTTGTACGAGGATTTAGTGGTGGACTAATTGGATTCACTGGCGTATCTGACATTCCTAAGGTAGTCTGTTTGCTCTTTCAATATTAATATTAATATTTTGTTTATTTTTCTTACCTTTTTATTAAAGAGAAGAAAGAAACAGGATAGAATATCACTAATAAAGGATATAAAAATAAATTGGGACACCAGAATGTCACAAGAAAAAAGATCCAGAAAGAGTCAAATATTTAAAACAAAAAAAAAACAAAAAAAACAACAAAAATATGTTGAAAAGAAAATGATAATAGATAAATCAAATCAAATAACTTAAGAAAAGCAAGTATTCAAACACTTCCTGTACAATTACGAAATCAAATACTTTCAAAAACAAAAAACAAGAAGAATTGCAAATATAAGATTATATTATCCAAAGAGAATTAATCAAAAAAAAAAAAAAAGAAAAAAAAAATTGAATAGAAAGAAATGAAATATAAACTGAACAAACAACATATTGTTTCAAAGGATTATTAGTAAATACTGATAGTTGAGTTTTCATTCTTAGTGAGTGTTTGTATTTTCTACTATGCTATTAATTTTTCTTTTTCTTTTTTTTTTTTTAAACCACGCTGTTTTCGTCGTACATAAAAAAGATCGTCCCGCATTTTAGAAGCAGTAGAAGAAGGACCAGGAAAAGCTGGATACGTGGGGTTGTTGTAAATCCTCAATAATATATTGCTTAAAGTGGAAATTGTATTGAATCTAATCTTAGATATAGAAGAATAGTTAGTTAATTAGTTTACGGAGTTACTGGTAATTGTAAGTATCGTTTCAATAGTATATTATTATGATTCATATCTAAAAGGATGTATATTTAATAAATGTTATTTTTCAATATATAGGAATAGTTTCGTCTGCAGTACAACTATAACGATACATACCTCCCGCCACGTCTTTTGTATTTTTGAGTCCAAATTTATCCTTCAATAATCTCGTAACTTTTCTAGAATGATTTCCGTATCTGCAAATTACGAAAACTGGTGTCTCCACATCGACTTTGGAATTTAAAACAGGATCATTCAATTCATCAAGACTATTTATGCTTTCAAATGTTGCCAATGGAACATGTATAGATTCAGGTAGGTGAACAATATTGTAATGTTCTATGGGCCTACAATCAATCAATATGGGTTTGTCCTCATCTTTCTGGATTTCATTGTTTTCCCATTTGGTAGAATGCCTCACCTGCTTATACTGTAAAGATGTAACTTGTTCGGATGGATCAACTAGGTCCCATAAATCTTTGTTGGTTCCACAAAACACATTATAATCAATATTTTTAATAGTATCCTTGGAAATAGTACCATTGCATGATATGCACTTGGATTGTTTATGACGCATTTTAAACGTTCTTAGGGATAAAGATGCACTGGATTCATTGTATCCGGAAAACATGGTTAAAAATGGATTGAAATTATCTTCATTGTACCACTGGGTAAGTACCTTTAATGTTTCAATCGCCATCATCGTACCTACCAAACCAATACATGCACCAATGACCCCACCATCCGAACACAGCTTGACACTGTTTGGCGACGGTGGCTTCGGATAAAAACATCTATAACATGGACCATCCAATTCTGTATAATTTAAAATACTTAGTTGACCATCAGTTTTGATACCAGATCCCGAAATAATAGTTTTTCCACAGATCACTGCAGCGTCGTTAATTAAGTAACGCGTCATTGGTGTATCTGTACAGTCCAAGACTAAATCTACTGTAGATATTATATCCACCGCATTTGATGGATCCAAAGCAAAGGTGTGTGTATTAATGTTGCACAATGGATTCAAATCTTGCAAGTATTGTTTAGCACTGACTGCCTTAAATTCTCCCACTCTGGATGTCAGATGTAGAACTTGTCTATGTAGATTAGATTCTTCCACTATATCCGGATCGATAATATCAATATTACCTACTCCTGCTGCCGCAAGATAAAGAAGTGCTGGACAACCAAGTCCTCCAGCACCAACTACCAATATTTTTGCTTTCTTCAAGAGACATTGGGTCTTGATAGGGTCACCATTATTACCTTGTGAAAATTCTGGAACTAGCAATTGTCTTCCGTAACGACGGTATTCCTGGTTCGTGAGTTTGAGGTCATCTATACTGTCAATCATTTCATTAGTTCTCGCATTTTTCTCTGATGAAGATTTATGTAATAATTTCAATGCATCTAGTTGCTTTTTAAGGGAAAAGTTTTCTTCACGAAGAGCTTCCAATTCAGTATCAAATGTCATTTTCAACTTGTTAATTATCTTCTTCACAAAAAATAAAACACATTCAATAATTTTGGTATTTTTCAGTCTTTACAATATTGTGCTGCTATATCTTTTGTAATTCTATGCTGTTTTGTCTTTCAACTCCAAATGAATGATTGTGAGATGGATAGTGAAGAAATTATGGCTGTCAAAAGAAAGAGAAGAAAAACCAAAAAAAAAAAAAAAACCTCACGTGACCAAAAAGTCGTTTTGATTTACCTTCATATTAAATGAAATATGTATTCTTCCAACGTTAAGACCATTTGAATATTTTACAACAGATACTTAAAAAAAAGTTTATATTGTTCATATGTAATGTTATATTGTATTGAGTGCTGAATGGCATAGGAGCAGCAATTCTCAAAGATTGTGACGATATATCTTTAGGTCGAAAGTTGAATTAATTTGATGCCATATATTATAGCGGGATAAATCGTAACATTGAATTAATCTTCTATTCTGTATAATTTATTTTAAGAATATGTAATTATTTGTATTCCTAGTATGCTGACTGAATAATAGATCTCGATGCATGTTTCAATAAATGAAAATGTTTCGGTTAAATTGTGATGCTTTGATTGCATAGAATTTTTAGATAAATTGCAATAAACCGGGAAGACTTCAAGTGGAACAATTGAGTAAATAAGCCTAAAGTTGGGATACATATATCCACCTTTAGATACTTAGAACATCAAAGAAAGTGATACTGTCAGAAGTAAATTATAAATATGCTTATAGGCATCACATATTAACTCATTATGACAAGTTCCATCATTTAACAACAGTATATATAACAGAAGTTAACATCTAATGATGTTCTTCAGCATGATGGTGGGCATCTTTAGGAAACAAAAACTTCTCGGCAGCACAGTAAACAATAAAGGCGGATACACCTAAACCTAAACCAGGGAAAGCTCCCTTAAATCTATTAGCTCTGGTAAATGCACCAGTATATCTCCATGCTTCTCTTTTAGCCCAAGGATCAGTAGCCATTTCGTATTATTTTTTTCAGAGGTTTATAAATTATAGTATGTCAACTTAAAATTAGCAAATCACTTATTAACTTCTGATGATTATTCCAAGTAATCTATCAATAACATTCTTCTAAAATAAAAAGGAAAATTTTTTCTATATTATGGGCTTTTGTCATGTCTTTTTTTTTTTAGCTTATAAAGAAAAAAATGTAAAACTGAGGTAAGAAAAAAAAAAGATATAGACACAAACGCTCGTAACCGATTACTAAAAGAAAAAGTCGTAATTTCATTGGTTTGATTCATGCATCAAAACCACCATTTCCAACATGAGATTCCTGAATAGTAAATATCAGATTAAAAGTTACAAGCATGATTCTACATCAATTACAGTATCATCTAAAAAAAGAAAAATATAACATTCTATAAAACTAAGCTATATTATGAGACTCATATAAAATGCACTTCTTCATTTTGAGCAGTTGACGAAAACGAAAAAAAAATACTAAAAAAAAGTGAAACTGGAACATACAATCGATAAATGTTTATCTTCAGACATTTATTAAAAATGTTTGATTTTACTTTTGTCAACTTTCTTCAAATTTCCAACACCAGAACTACGGATAGAAGCCATGAGAGCATCTCTTGCATCTCCACTAGTAGGCGGAATATTAGATGGTGAAGAACTTTCGTCATTTCTGTGCCCAAAGTCAGGTGGTGCAGGTGCACCGAAGATCATAGGAACTGGTGCCGCAGTTCCGGAAGCACTAAACAGCGGAGGAGCTGGAGGAGCTGGAGGAGCTGGAGGAGCTGGTGGCGCAGGTGGTGAATTAAACATTGAAGGTGGCGCAGGCATGTTAGGTACAGGAGGTGGCGCAGGCGGCATTGAAGGAATTTGCTGTTGATGAGGTAGAGCAAGAGGTTGTGTATACCTGGAATTCAAATTTGAAAAGTTATTATATGGTTGTACTGCGCTAACTTGCAGCTGTGGTTGCTGATATGTTTGCAATGGCGAAACATTCTGCTGAGGAGGTGTAGGAAGCTTTCTCGTTGGCGGAAGAGGTGGCGGTGCACCACCTCTTCTTGCAGGTGGCGGTGGTGGGGGCATTCCCCCAGATAATCTAGCAGGCGGTGGAGGTGGAGCTGGCAATCCAACAGAATTTCTTGATGGTGGAAGAGGTGGTGGAACTCCGCCCACTGTTCGACTTACTGGAGGAGGAGGAGGAACCATACGTGATCCATTAGTAACTGGAGAAACACGGGTAGTACCAGAACCAACTCTTGATGGAACAGCAGGACCTGGACTATTATTATGGTGAACAGCACCTCTTGAAAACTGACTAAGAATTGAATTCTGTGGTGCTGCATGCGTCTGAGGAAGCGAAGACGGAATTTTGGAGGGCAATGGTGGCAACGTGTGATGCGCACCTGTTGTTGCTGTTTGATTTTGACTCTGAGCTTGCTGATAAGCAGACGTTGATGGTGATGTTGACTGTTGTTGATGATACGCGCCTAAGAAACTTGGTGCTGGTGGAACATTATATTTATGCGGCGTGGGCTCACTAACATTTACATGACCATTCGAAGGAGACGGAGAAGGCTCGGGAGAATTTGTTAACGAAGCTGCTGCGGGAGGTGGCGGAGGCGGTGCCTTCTTTTTTGAGACATGAATAGTTGGTGTTGCAACTGTTTCATTAACCTGTGGTTTGCCATATTGGTATTTCCTAGGAATTGGTGGTTCCAAACCATACAAATTAGTATAGCCGTTAGTGTGAACATATTCTTTAATGTATTCCTTATTTTCAGAAATATCCCATTCGTTGATACCTTCTTCTTGTTGTAATTTCTCATATAGATCTCTCCATTCTGGTGGTGGAATATCATTGTAATACAATACAGTTTTTGCTCTTCTGATCTTTTGGGCATTGCTTGGGTCGTGAATGTCAATGTTGAAACCTCTTGGACCTACAGTCTGTGCTTGTTGTTGATTTAATTTATCTTTGTTTTTCTGTGTTACAGAGTTGATATGTTGAACAGTATGTTTAGATCCATATTTTTCTTTATTAGATACTCTTTTAAAAAAATGATTGGCTTCGCTTGTGTCTTCAAATAATAAACCTGCCATGAAATGGTCCATTTCAAAACTGTGAAAAAAAGTACGATCCTTATGGTATTCAAAATTGAGGCAAAGTTCCTGATCCCAAATAACTCCTCGCTGCCCGCATATATCCACAATCTTGATGAAGAAAGTTTCTCCAACAGTATCATCTACTAAAACCACGGCACCTGATATTCCTGTATCCTCATACTTATCAGGGTCAGGATATGCAGCAAAAAGTTTGGCTACAGTTGCATCTAGAATACTATTGGAACCCTTTGGAATTGCTCTATTTATCTTCACTTTATCTTCGCTACTTAATAATCCCATATTCAAATCTTTTTTGTTGTCACTATTATCTTTATGTTCTTATCAGTTCCCTATTATTACCACTATTATGTCTGTTCTGTATATTGCCAGTCCTTGTTGACTATCCGTTGTCCTTTGTTTTTTCTTTCTTTTACCTATTTTCTTTCGTTTTTTCGTTTGGCTTTTTTTCTTAATTATTTTAAACCTTTATTTTACAATTGTATTAATTATCGAAGCGAACCCTAATGTATTTTTAGAAAATCAATTTATCATCTATATTTGCTTACTAGTCGAAAATTAAACTGAAGAAAAACATAAAGTAGACATGGCTGGAAAATTGAGAAAGAAGATTAAAGATAATAATTAAAAGCAAAAAAAAAAAAAAAAGAAAAAAAAACTTCCGAGCAATAATCACCAATAAATAATGTTTGCCTTATTTTCTTGCAAGTGAATTACCTATTAACATTCTACTAGACACTCTGGCGGAAACCACTAAAATGAAAATTATTATTATTATATATATACAATAATCCTGATAATTAGATACAGAAATTCATTTGATAAATTTATTGTGCTAAAGAATGTTTAAAGTCAGTAAAGAATTGTCAAAATATACAGATATGAAGTTATATGAACCATTTATATAAAGAACTTTTTATACCATCAAATACTAGAGTGTTATTTAGAGGGACATATTGGTTTGTTATTAGCTTAAGAGCCTCTTGACCTGCTAGTCCTCCTACTAGCGATGCTATATTACATAGTTCCTTACCATTGCTTCTTACAATCTCTTTCAATATCTTCAAGTATGTCTCCTTAGGAAAGTTTTTTATCATTCCTAGATCATCAAAGGTTATCCTAACGAGTGCAGAGAAATCTTCATTGGTTGTATAAGTTGGAAACCTATTATTGATCCGATAAAATTTATTAATACTCAAGTACGAAATGTAAATCAAATATTCATCATTAAAATTTTTAGTATCTTTTAATATATCCAAGAACGCTGCACTGAGCAAATCATAAGAGCCTTCTTGGAATAGTAATTTAGAAGCATTTTTGCAGAACAAACTTATGAATTCATCTTTCACAGGTTCTGATTTATTTTTGTCAGATATTTGCCTAGAGTAACGTGTAATTTCCTGGATGTCATTGATGGCTTTCAATTTATAGATATTTTGTAATTCCATGTATCTTTCAGTAGACGATGCCATATCTATGATTTTACCTGGCAAAGGTAATAGCGATGACGAGCTTGTTTTTTTTTGAAATTCTTTAAGCGATTCAACCAAATTCCAGAATGGATGTCTCAAGTCATGTATATTGTTCGATTCTTCCAAGATCTTTTGTAAATTTGAATTTACATTCAATTTGATCGTAGCTCGCCAACTGAACTTTAATAATTCCTCAATGTTTTCCAAATTCATGAATCTAACGGATGTCACAATTTTATTAGTTGAAACATATTGTTTAAATTCTTTTCTGTTAGGAATTCTTTGGTATTCATCAATAAATCTCTTTCTAAAATGAATTAAAAAAACTGCATATGGAATATCTTTTAGTTGGTCTGGCATCATTCGATCAATTTTCAAACTTTCTACATAATCAGACAACTCTTTCCATGGATTTTCTAATCTTAAATCAGGTAACTCTGTAGTGTGAGATTCTATTATAGTTCTTGCTGGAGTCATAATTTTCAAAAATCCATAGAATCCAAACGAATCGCAGATAACCAATGGAACTTTTCCTTTAACAATACTAACTAGTTTATCAAATAAGGTAATTCGTTTCAAATCTGTACAAATTATCAAATCAAAGCCGCACCAAAACAAACCATCATTATCATCTTTTTCAATCATTTGATCTGCACTTTTGTTAATAAAATCATGTTTTACCGTGACATTTAACTCATTCAAAAATTTCGAACAACATTCTGCTCTAAAATTTCCAATGCTATTCCAATCAAGATAAAAATTATTAGATAAATCATCGTTGTCAACAATCTTGTCATCAATTACAGTAAATTTTCCAATGTTTGGTAAAATCAAATTCTTAAGAGTTTCACATCCAACTATACTTGAATTTAGTAGACATATATTCGCATTTTCAAGCTTTGATTGACCATTGGCCGCCCAAAGTCTCAATTGTCTATCATATTTAGCTTCATCAATCATATCTCATAATAAATTAGAAAATATATGCTTAAATTTTTTTATTTTATCCTAATGTTAGAGGTTTATGTTTAAAATAACCTTTTTTGTCAGAGCATCCGCGTAAGAAAAATGAGCGGAAATTAAAACGTAGAAAAAGAAAATGATGTAAAAACTAAATTCTAATGAGGCTTCAAAAAAAAAAAAAAAAAAAAAAAAACAATCTTTATCATGCTCATCGAATCGTAATAACATATTTTTCTGATTAACCTCATTACATGGATCCAGATTCACGATAACAACTATTATAAAGACTAAAAGGAAACATTTCTCCTAAATTTATGAAAGAAGAATAGCTATTTTTGGGGGGTTTTTAATTTTTTTGAGAGATCGTTCATAATATCCAATTATGTCTGTCAAAAAAGGAAGTCTTTCTTGGAGCAAAGTTAATGTTCCTTTATCACAATGGATTTTAGACTCTGTTGAGGTTCAAGGCTTTACAGAAATGACACCAGTCCAGGCTGCTTCTATTTCATTATTTACAGGAAACAAGGATGTTATTATTGATGCGGTGACAGGTTCCGGTAAAACTGTGGCCTTTGTTATTCCTGTTTTGCAAAGATTATGTAATAATAATGTTGCACGAGGCAATATCTTCTCTATTGTTATAGCACCGACAAGAGAATTGGCAATGCAGATTAAATCAGTTTTTGAGACATTTTTGCAATATTATCCGGAAGATGAGGAATATATAAAAGAAAACAAATTACCAATGTCTATTACAACACAACTTCTTGTTGGTTCTTTAACATCTTTACAAGAAGATTTGCAAACTTTCAGTGATGAAAAGCCGCAAATATTAATTGGGACTCCGGGTAAAATTTTACAGTTTCTAAGTAACTCACAAGTAATAAAGCGTACCAAAGATTTTAATTGTTTAGTATTAGACGAAGCAGATAGATTACTAGATATTAGTTTTGAAACCACAATCAGGGAAATAGTTAGAAAATTACCAAGACAGAAACGTATTGGTTTATTTTCTGCTACTATTGCTTCGGCAGGTGATATGGTTTTCAAACTTGGTATGTCAAATCCTGTTAAGATCTCTGTGAGAAATTCATCTCTAATGAATGCTGCTCCTAAGTCTCTATCCATAAAATATTTGATACTTAAAACAGAGCAGAAAATTAAGGCATTATTTAGTATCCTTAAAGTCTCAAATTTTAAAAAATCAATCGTGTATTTCCCAACATGTACTTCTGTGACATATTTCTATTCGATGTTTAATTATTTACTTAAAAACAGCAAAGATGATACTCTTAGATTTTTTTCAATTCACGGAAAGTTGCAGTTGAAGGCTAGAGTTAAAACTTTGGAATTTTTTACTAACAATGACAAGACATCTAAATCTATTTTAATGGCTACTGATGTTGCTGCTAGAGGTCTCGATATTCCTGATGTGGATTTAGTGATTCAGATAGACCCGCCAACAGATCCGGATGTGTTTCTCCATAGATGTGGTAGAACAGGAAGAGCAAATAAAATTGGAAATGCAATCGTTTTCTTAAGCGATAATAACAGAGAAGAAGATTATATTGAATTTATGAGAGTTAAAAAGGTTGATATGGAAAAATACACTAATGAAGATATCAATTTTGGTAAACTAGATTTCAACTTGAACACATTCTTCGGTTTTAAGAATTCTATCGATAAATTAGTACAAAAATGGGTTTTGGGAGATAGAGCAAGATATGATTTGTGTATAAGATCTTATGTAGGATTTATTAGATATTACTCAAAACATTCAGCATTGTCCATTTTTCGTTTACAAGCATTAGACTATATTGGTTTGGCCAAGGAATTTGGATTATTCAGACTTCCAAGAATGCCCGAATCCAAGTATATTGAAAACATGCCGGAGAACGGTTGGTTGATAGAACCTATAGATATGAATGCATATAAGTACATGAATCCACAAAAGGAGACAGCTAGATTGGAAGAATTGAAAAATGTGGCAGCGAAAGAGAAGACTAGAATGAAAAAATTGGAGAATAAGCAAAAAAACGAAGCATGGTCAAATAAAACACATAGTAAAGAGAATAAGAACATTAGACAGGAGAAAAACAAGAGAAAACATAATGCTATTGAAGCAGCAAAGGAGGACAATAGTAGTGACGAAGATGTTGAAGAAGACTGGAAAGATATTATACGAAATAAAAAGAAGAAAAAAAATAATAATAATTCTAATGTTATGGGCACATTTGATGATTTATGAATCCCATAAAACTCTAACTAGAGATTCATGTATTATATGGAGAATATAAATGATAGGGATGAATAATAATGACTACATACAACCAATAAAGTCTCATGTTGTAACTTGTTTTCTTTTTATTTTCCATAACAATTTATCAATAACTGTCAATCTATCAATCTATTTGTAAACTGTAACATGTAGATGATTTCCTGATTTGCTTACATTTTTTTTTCAAAAAATTAAAAAACGTGATTTACATCATCTTGCGGTTTCACGTATTGAGTTTATATGATCGTTCTAACTTCCAATTGTCTTCATTATTCATTAAGGACGCTTGTCATTAGCATACGAGTTTACCTTTTGTGAAAAAGGCTTTGAACCATAGATTTTGCAAATATGATAGTAAATAAATTACAGCTAATAAATACTGAATTTTTTTCATTAAAAATTCTGGTGGCAATAAAAAAACAAACAAAGCCAACATTGGGAATTAAAAAAAACAAATAAATATATACATTGATTTTCTTGTATTTTATTAATGTTATAACTATCATGTTCCATGAAAAAAAAAACAATGTTGGACAATAAAATATCTGTAAATATAAATAATTCAAAATTCTACTAGTTAGAATACTCTAATTGAATTTTTATTGTTTAAGAAAATTGACATACATTTATTGGTATTACAGGTTAAAAACGAATAACTGTACTCGAATTGGTTTCAGAAACAATATTTTAAAACATTACAGCAGAACAGTTATATACTAATGTCAACTATTGATCAAGACGGCGAAATTGAGTCAGAAGAACTCATTCTAAGCGTAGATAAATTACAAGATTTTGGGATAAATGCTGCAGATATTCAAAAGCTAAAATCATCAGGAGTCTGTAGTATAGCAGTATGTAACTGAAGGAATAACTCCATTATTATTAAAATTGTACCTGATTACTAAAATCAAAATATAGTCAGTTCTATCTATTACAAAAAGAAATTTAATGAAAATAAAAGGGTTGAGTGAAGTTAAGGTTGAAAAAATCAAGGATGCAGCCAAAAAATTAATGGTAAGTATAAACTTTATTAACCTTAAATTATTGAACTCCACCAATTGTTAAAAGCTAACAAACGCCATATTGCAAATTTACAATTAGCATACCGGATTTATTTCTGCATCAACACAAGCACAAAACAGAGAGAAAGTAGTGACCATATCCACAGGCTCAAAATCTATAGATACCATGCTTGGAGGTGGAATTAAAAGTATGAGCTTAACTGAAGTATTTGGTGAGTATAGATGTGGTAAAACTCAATTGGCCCATACACTTTGCGTAACCTCTCAATTACCAACTGTAAGTTGTCTCTATTCTTTTTTTTTCTCTTTCATTATTTAAGTTCAATATTAACTAGCTTTTAAAGTCTATGGGTGGAGGTGAAGGGAAAGTATTATATGTAGATACAGAAGGCACATTCAGACCAGACAGAATTAGAAGCATTGCTGAACGTTTTCAAATTGATCCTGAAATTTGTCTTGAAAACATATCATATGCAAGAGCTTTGAATAGTGAACATCAGTGCGAACTCATTGATGAAGCAGCAATTCAACTTTCTGAAGGATCTTACAGACTATTGATAATTGATTCAATTATGGCTCTTTTTAGAGTAGATTATACAGGACGAGGCGAATTGGGTGAAAGACAACAAAAGTTAAACCAGCATCTTTCTACTCTTAATAGATTAGCAGAGGACTATAATATTGCAGTATTTATGACTAACCAGGTGCAGTCTGATCCTGGTGCAAGTTCTTTATTCGCTGCAGCAGATGGTAGAAAACCGTAAGTAACTTGTAAAATTGCATTTCATATATATATATTTAAAGAAAAGGAATTATTTTTTTTTTTACTAACAACTCGTCTAGAATTGGTGGTCACATTCTTGCTCATGCCTCTGCTACCAGAATTTTGTTAAGGTTCGTAACAATAAAACTTGCTTTCACTGATTACTTTTCAATACAATTTTAATACAAATTACTAACAGGCGATATTTATAGAAAAGGAAGAGGAGAAGAAAGAGTTGGAAAGCTACTTGATAGTCCAGATATGCCAGAATCTGAATGTGTTTACGTTATTAATACTGGTGGCATTATGGATTCTTCTACATGATTTTTATTATTATTTTCTTCTAAAATTGCTAACTAGAGATTTATTTATCAGTATATATATATAATCAAAAAAAAAAAAAAATCATTTAGAGATAAGCTTCGAATCTGTCTGGCATTAAAATAGGTGCTACCAATGACCAACTATACAATAAATAGCATATGATAGCACTAATCATTTTAACAATTGAATAAAAGTATGTTCTTCCAACAGGTACAAAATCACCTAAATCATTCTGTGCAACATTCATGGTCAACAATGTGGCAATAAATTGAGTAGCTAACAAGAAAATTAAATGAAAAATTAAATAATTATATTTTGTAGCATTTCTTTCGTCATCAATAGTATCTAATGAATTTTCGTTTGCAAACCAACTTGGATCTTCTAACGTGCTAGCAGGAAGAGAACCTTCGTCAACTGCTTGTTTTATAATCTGGTATCTGAGTTCATCACGAGCACCTGGTTGAGAGGTTACGACATCATTCAAGGGAGTATGCTCAAGATCATCTTTATGCGTGAATGCACTATTTGCAGCAGCTCTAGTTGTAGTATATGCAATAGCTAAAAAGGTAAAAAGAGCACTCAATACAATATTGAAAGTCTTGGTACCGGAAGAACGAACAACTGGATTGCATTTTCCATCTGGAGCGGAACAGCATGCAGATAGAATCAAATATGTACAATAAATGCACACCATTCCAGATTGACCCAAACCATTTGATGGATTATGCTCACGTACTTTCTCATTGATTGATAATAACGTTACAATGAAGGCTAACATTAAGTTGAGAGTAATGAAAAAATTGTTCAATGTACAACCTCTGTCAGAAAAAAAAATGTACATAATAACTGTTATCACTAATGTGCCAATATACATTAGGATGGAGCCTCCAACAAGTACAAAAGTCCAAAAATTTGCGTTTCCTCCCGTAGTCAGTTGATTCACTTCATCGTTTTCATCGTAATCTAAATGTATTGCCAGATAGCTTTCTGCTTCTATGTGTTCTAAACAAACTTCTGACCATTCATGAGCAAAATCAACCAATAAAATCAAGCCAATTAAATTAAAAATAGCTGCACCTATAAGTGCAAAATAATTACCATATATTTCAAAAAATTTATCAGGAATCAAAAATGATAAAATTAGGAAGAAAATCCATGCGAATATCTTTACTGACCATAGACCATTTTGAATCTTTGCTCTTGGATCTTTTGTGGAATTAACGCCAACCATTAGAGAAGCCATAATCAAATGGAAAACAGCAAGTGCAAAATTAACTCGCTGTACTCCAAAAAAGTTTGCACCTTGTTCAAACTTTATTAGACCAAATGTGAGTTTTTCTAATTTTTTAACTGCCCATTTGGAAAGCATGATCCAGGATAATATACTATTGAATAGAAATATTGCAGCATAAAAAATACGTGTGGCTATTGACGAAGAGAATGTAGTATTGAATGTGTTTGTAAATGCCGTACAACAAGCTGCTCCTAAGCATGATGCCATCCAATTACCTACTATTTGTAGCGGAATCATTGGCAAAGAAAATGCAAGACCCATGTTATCTAAGCAACCAGTTTTTGATTTATTTGTTATAATTGTTAAGATCTTATGAATATTGATATTGATACTCAGAATAATTGAATGATATCATTGGATTTATAATAAGAACACATCACGATGGCTTCTTGCTCTTTTTAATTTTTACTTCTTTTATATATAAGTATTTTTTTTTCTTTAAGATTTAAGCTTTGTGACTATCTTGTTTTTCTACATGAGAATTGTAAACTGAAGATAGATATTTTAATGGTTTCCTTCATGCCGTACTAATTTATGCTGAATATTACATTCAGCCTTAAATATAACTATTTGAAGTATCTGAATTGATCGGAACTATAACAAAATAATAGATATTAGTGGAATTAATTGCCATTATGTTAAAAGGCATCAAAGCGGAAAATAACTTGTAAGTAAATCGTTCTTTGTTGTTTGCAAAATCTATATGTGTAAATACAGGTAGGTAAATTTATTGTAAAAATATCTATAAATAAGAAAAAATCAAAACAAAACATGGCTTTGCTTCAGTATTTTTTAAATACCAAAGAAGCATTGATACCTCCGAATCCAAAACTATTGCTAATTGCATATCTTATATCTTTTTTAATAGATGTGTTAGCTGCATAGTTGAATACAAAGTCACCAGAATCCGGTTTGTTACCAGGATTTTCACAGTTTAAAGTAGGTGGAATTACTCCATATTTCATTGAGAGTAGGGAAAATGCAGCTTCAACAGCACCTGCAGCGCTTAATAAATGACCTATAGAACCTTTATTACTTGATACAACTAATCCATTGTCGATATCTCCAAAAATAGATTTAATAGCCAAGTTTTCAGCAGCATCTCCCAATTTTGTAGAAGTAGCATGTGCATTAATATAATCAACAGATGACAAATCTTCATATGAATTTAACCCTGCTGTTTTCAAAGCACTCTGAATTGCTCTTTTGGCCCCAACACCTCCAACAGAAGGTGATGTTATATGATACGCATCACTAGAGAGACCATAGCCAACCACTTCACCATAGATTTTTGGAGCGTTTCTTTTTAAGGCATGCTCTAATTCTTCTAAGATTAAGATACCACAACCTTCACTTAAAACAAAGCCACTTCTGTCTGCGTCAAAAGGTCTAGATGCTTTCGTTGGATCATCAGCAAAATTTGTAGTCACTGATTTACTTCTTGCAAAGCCAGCCAACGCCAATGGATGAGTAGCAGATTCTGTTGCACCTGCTACAATAACATTGGAATAACCGTCCTTAATGAATCTATAGGCATCACCAATTGCATTACTTCCTGTGGCACAAGCAGTAGAGACACTGTGGACCATACCTTTAAACCCATAATTTATAGAAACATTTCCAGCAGCCATATTATTCAAGTATCTTGGAACAAAAAATGGTGATACCTTTTTGTATCCACTGTTAGCAAATGCTAAACTACTATCAAATACGTCAGTAAAACTGCCAATACATGAACCAATACAGACACCAGTATTCAATAATTTTTCTTCATCTTCAGGATCTTGTTTTTTGGGTTTCCAATTTGCATCAGTGAGGGCTTCTTCGGCTGCAACTAATGCATACTGAGAAAATCTCGCTACTCTCCTTTCACTTAATCCGGGGAATATCTTTTGAAAATTAAATGAATTAGGATTTGATTCATCAGTGGGAACTATTCCCATTACTTTGCAGGGTATCTTGCTGTACAATTCTTTTTCTAAATCGGTAGTTCCTGGAATATCACTAGTAGATATTATACCAGAGTGTGATGAAGTAATCTTCGAATAATTGGAGCTGGCTCCCACTCCTAATGGTGTAACTAATCCTATACCAGTGACCACTACACGTTTTGCTAATGACATCTTGCAGTGCCTTTATTATTATTATTAACTTTTTTTTGTTTAATTTTATTTTACTTTCGTCTTTTTACCTTTGTTTTTTAAATTAAGGGGAATTGGATCAATGTCAATTTCTATGATAGTTCATAATTGAAATGCGATAATTGTATGTCTTTATTTTACGTGATGGTTTACTTCAAAGAAAAAAAATACATATTTCTATATATGCTAAAAACTGGAGACATAACCGCTTCTTAATATTGTTTCAACTTAAATGAAATTTGCTTATTAAACACAGAAGTATAATTATACCAATAATATAGGAAGAGCTGAGTGTATGGATTTTGGTAATATAATGTTTAATAAAATCGTTAAAGTGAATTCCGTGAAATTAGGTAAAGAAGAAATTTTTAATGGCTTAAAAGAGTTGACTAATTGGAGATTTGAAAATGGAAAGATTGTAAAAACAATGAATTTTAAAAACTTTGAAAGCACATGTGGGTTTATAGCTCAATTAAATATGAGATCACACCTACTAGGCCATCATCCCACCATTAAATATTGTTATAGTAACGTTAAAATAGAGTTGAGCACGCATGATATTGATGGTATTTCAAATGTTGATTTTAAATTGGCAAAGAAAATTGATAGCTTTGAAAAATTATACAATAAGGTTTAATGTGATTTAAAGATTCAGAATATAGTGCTTCGTTAGCTGATTCATATGAAAGACTTAAATCTAATATCCAATTCCTTCCTTTTTTTGAAAAAAATGTCAATTTAACTTTCTAGAGGTTATGCTATAAGTATCAGTTGTACATGAAGCGTAATATTTATGTGTATATAAATCAAAGTGAAAAAAATTAAATACATCAGATTCTATGTGTTTGGGACTGCTTAGCCAACAATCTTTCTGCTTGATCACCATGCCTCTCAGGTTTACCTGCGGCTTTTCTGCTTGTACCATATTTTTTGTAAGCATAACTGACCTTTATAATCTTGTTCATCAAATACTGACCATTCATCTCTTTGATTGCACGGTCACTACTATCGAAATTGTCATATGATACAAAAGCATAACCTCTACTTAGTTTCGTATTTTCATCAATTGCAATATATGGTGGCTTAACAAGTTTGCCAAATTTTGAAAATGTACTACTCAAGAAGGCTTCGTCTATTAATTCATCTAGGTTACCAATAAAAAGGTTTGCACCAATGTCTATTACTTTTGCTGAATCCATTATGTCATTAATACTATTATTTTTCAAACTACCCATAGAATTTGTGTTATTAGGAACTAGACTGTTGTTCTGATTATTGTTCACTTTTCGTACTCTAATATTCCTTCCAAATAATGGAATTCCATTCATTATATTCGCAGCATATTCGGCATCCTCAACACTTATAAATTCCAAAAAGCCATAACCCTGATGTGTCTGTGTAACTCTATCCCTAGGGATATTCAAAGTCTTAATTGGCGCCACCTGAAGGAATAATTCATAGAGTATCTCTTCATTTACCTGTTCATCGAGATTACCCACGTAAATCCCTGCATCTTGGTTTCTTTCAGAGTCATGTATTTTCTTAAGAACCATTGTAATAATTTTCCCCTTCTATACTTACTTTTTTCAATTTTCTGTATTACTGGTGTTTTATCTTAATATCTACTGTTGATGTCTTCATCAATATCATAAAATAGGAAACTAGGAGGCATGATAGAGAGGCCGAAAACTAAAAAATTGGAATTAATACGGGGTGTATGCACTCCCTAATTCATATCATCGAAAAAAAAATTAAATATTAATTTTTTTTATATTATTTTCAAGAAAGTAATACAGAATATAATAGAAGTAAAATTAAGTTGATAATACCATGAATTTTATACGAAATTATTGAAATAAGTGGATTATTCATCTATACATACAAACAATTATGGCAAGACAGTCTAATAGAGATATTTTGACTAGAGGTCAGAAATATTTCGAAAGAAAGAAAGCTTCGAAACAAGTAGCAGAAGTCAAGTTTGATGCTGAGAGTCGTCAAGAGTACTTGACTGGATTCCATAAAAGAAAGTTGCATCGTCAGAAAGTTGCTAAGGAATTTAAGGAGGAACAAATGGCTAAAAGTAGATTGGAAGAAAGACAAAGAATAAGAGAAGAAAGAAAAAGGCAAATAAGCGAAAAACTTGAAATGCTAAAGAAGCAACAAGAGATCGAAGAAGATATCGAGGAAGAAATTAACAATTTAGAAGAAAAAAAAGCTAATGGCGAAACAGTTTTTTTGGATTCTGATGACGAAGAGTGGAAAGGATTTGATGATGATGATAATGAGGAAACAACCAAAGGAATTTTGAAAAAGAAAGTAGTTTTCAAAAGCATGAAAGAGGCCAATGAATATTTAGGTACAAATGATGCGGAAAAACCAGAAGACGAGATTGGAACAACGGTTACCATTGAGGCTCTTTCTACTACAGGTGATGATATAAGTAATGGCTTTGGTGGAATTGATTTATACAAAACGGCCAAATTAAACAACGTGAAACTTGAAGATTCGGAAAAAGTTTTAGAAAAATCAATGGATAGAGCTAGAAAGTATGCTATTTTATCAGGTCATGAAAAGCCAAAAAAGAGAAAGTTCAGATATTTAACGCTGTCCGAGAGAAAACATAATGCCAGAGAGGAAAGAAATAAAAGATACAGAAAGCGTTAAATTGGATTTTTTTATTTACTTTATTACTTTCCAAAATAAGAAAAATTATTGTTCATTATAGACCACTAAGATAGTATGTATATAAAAATAAAAGTGACCGTAATTTATATATTTGTAAAAGGTTCTTCCCTCGTACTAATATTCAATGTTAACAGATACAATCACAAATTTAAGTTGATAATTGTTTCTTATAATTTTGTTTTCAACTGAATATCGGATACAAAATTGGCATCTCCAAAGCCATGATCTACCAAGTCTTTGAACATTAAGTTAAAATTTTCTTGTCTGTGTTTTTTTGATAGTGATTCTAGAAGTGACGAGTTTTCATTAAGAAAATTATTTATATTTTCGAATTTACTATCATTTGGATTTGTAAATCTTTCAGTGATAAAATTCATGATCTCTTCAATACAAATATCTGGGAATTCACAATGCACCAAATGACCTCCAGTTGGTAAAATTGTTAATGACATATTATCTTTCTTTATGTGATCAAATTTTTTGAAATTGAAAAATGTAGAATTTTGTCCTACAAGAAATAATATTTTACTCTTCAAATCTGAAGCCAAGAGACTGAATAGCTTAATTGTGAAAGTTGAAGAAGCAAAAAGTATCATTTGTTGCTCATAAGTGGTTTTGAATTTTATGCTATTATCATCGTCTCTTATAATTTCACCATCAATCATGTCTTTTAAAATTTGTTTTTTGAAATTTTTAAATATTACGCTTTGCGCAAAAGCAGAATAAACTTCAATATCATTATTATAAACCCTTTGGAAAATATCCAAACCTCGAGAAAGTTTCTTAAGAGAATATCTCGCAATCTGATTTCTTGACACAATTGTCTGCTGATTTGAAGTTAACTTAGAGTTGACGAATTCAACATCAAATATAACCGGATCAATAGCAATTATGGAGTCCACCAAATTGGGAGCAAACAAATCACACATAAGTGTGCTACAACCACCAAAACTATGACCTATTAATATTAATTTTGCATTCAAGTTTAATTTCTCAACCTTGATAATCTCAACTATGTCCTTTGTATTATCCAACCATTGAAAGGAAACTCCAAGTTTATATTTATTCAATACGGCAGAATCGCCATGATTTATGGAATCAAAAGTTATAATTTTATTGATTTCAAACGGCAAAACTTCGTTGTCTTGAGATAATCTAAATATTTTTTGCACATAATAGTTCCAAATATTTCTATTCATACCATTACCATGAGCAAAAAGCAAATTAACTTTAGGTTTTTCAGTGGTTCTTGTTACCTGCTGAAATTTATCATAAACAATCTTTAATTGATCATTTGGCGATAATGTGGAATTTGGGTGTAGCCTTGGGAAAGCCGCATTGATAGTAAGTGTAGTCCTGACTAGTTCTTGCATTTGAGTAATTAATTACTAGTCCGAAGCTTAGTATTATCAATTGTTGTTTCAAAGTTTATAGGATATGCGAATATCAATTCAGTAGTATAAAATGATAAAAAATACTAATATTAAAGTTAAAGATTTGTTGTACACATTGATATAAATATCCATAATCAGATTAGGAATTTATTGCCGTTCAATCGCTCTTTCTTGCGGGATGTGTCAAACTGTTTCTAATGCCTGTAACATAAATCCATATAAATTAATGTGTAACCAGAGTATTATCATTTAATAATTTTTCAATCACTTGATATTAAATTACTCATGATCATAATGATATTACGAATGAGACAAAAATAATGTATTGGAATACAAAGTGATTTTACTGAGACAATTCTTTTTTTTTTTTTTTTTTTGTTCTTTTTTTTCTTTTGAATCAACGTTATTCTAGCATGGGATTCGAAATTTGTATAATTTTTTTTATATGTCATAACGTTTTGAGAATCTTCAAAAAACAGTCCATCAAAAGAACTTATATATTAAATGATTCCAGAAGCCAGATCACGAAATAATATTAACATCCTTAGATATAGATATAATATATACTAATAATTTACATTATTTGACAAAAATTGAGTAACACAAGTATTGTTCGGTGCTTGAAAGGAAGCAAGACAAATAGAAATTTTTGATTGATGACCCAAGTGCAGTGTTCAGGAATAACAACAAAAAACGTCAGATGCAAGATACGTGTTAAGAATGGAAATTATTGCTCGTATCATTTAAAACAAGATCCAAAATATCGAGAAGATAGTCAGTGTAATTATAAGAGACTAGAAAGTAATAATCGATGCAATGAATTAAAGTTGAAAGGAACTAAATACTGTAAAACCCACAATTTTGCAACAAAAGAAAAACGTTGGGATTACTTTGTTGATGTAAAGGTAGAACAACAGAGTCAAGTTAATGTGAACCGAATAAATAAAGCCTTTTCTTATAATGATGATAAAGACAGAACTGAGACAAAACAGGAACAAAAATTCCAAGTAATAAAAGGTAAGTTTTTCAAGAAAATCAATAATAATATTGACATAGTACACCATAATTCCAATGATATCAAAAGTATCATCAAGAAAGAAGAAGAATATCAGATTAAAACAAAAAATCTTCTCCAGAAACTGGTTAAGAATCCAACTACAACTTTCGGGAGAATTTATATTTTTACGTATAAACATCTCTTAAAGAAGAGACCCGAGAAAAAAAATTGGATAAGCATAAGACCACGTCACTTGGAGAGAACAGAGGTCTTTGATCCAACATATTTTATCTTGATAAAAGTAGGATATACTAAACAAACTGTTGAAAAAAGATTGCAACAATGGAATGATCAATGTGGGCATGATATAACGCCAGTAGATCTTGATTTTTTGAAAGAAACATTACCATCTAATTTAAAAAGTCTCTTAACAAAGCCAGTCAAATATGAAAGTTACAAATCAGGAACTGAAAAGCTAAAGTATCCAAGGATGATGAATCAAGACATAGATAAACTTACATCTAGGGTCAAGAATTTTATGACGAGAACAAAATCAAAATCTATTTTAGAAAATGAAAGGCTTCATGCTTTCTATGATGACAAAGGATTTCGATGCAAATCTGATGCTGCTGTAATAGAGAAAAGAATCCATAAATTCCTTGAAGAAAAATATGGACGGGTACTAATCAATTGTGAAGAATGTTCTATTAGAAGTAAAAATGATAGATCTTTCCACATAGAATGGTTTCTAGTTCCGAAATTGCAATTAGTTAACATTTTCTATGCAGTTGATAAGTTTTGCTTTGAGTATCCACTTTTAAACAAACCATTGGATTCCAAACCCTAAACTGAAAACAATTCGGTTATAAATACGCTTCATATTTTCTTACTGAAGAGAACAATAATTGAAGGGAGGTCTGTTGCAGGAGTAATAGGTCTCCCATTAACGCAAACTTT
Organism: Saccharomycopsis javanensis; assembly: GCA_031125485.1. Classification (NCBI taxonomy): domain Eukaryota; kingdom Fungi; phylum Ascomycota; class Saccharomycetes; order Ascoideales; family Saccharomycopsidaceae; genus Saccharomycopsis; species Saccharomycopsis javanensis. The sequence continues at coordinate 29,898 of JASTUL010000037.1, forward strand.
TTTTTTCTTTTATTTTTTTAGTTGCTAGATTCCAATTTTGACTTTTTTTAATTAACACGTTAGATAATTTTAGATATTCATTAACTTAATACATATTTGTTAGGACTAATGATCTGGCGCATACGTCTCAAAAGATTATTTTAATCACCCTCAATTTTTGACATTCAATATAATCACAAAATCGTATTCAACTAAAAGATATTCCTAATTCAACGATCTTGAGATTATTTTTTTGAATATTTTCATTTTTTTTAATTGTTCAGTAAATAATCTTTTAAAATAAATAAGACGTATATTGTAGAGATCCTTACTGATTACATAACTTTTCTTAAGAGAAAAGGTGTCAAATACTAATGACAAAAGGAAGAAGAAGAATACAAAAGAAAAAAAAATAGATATCATAAGAATAAGAAATTTAATAAATCAAAGATTAATAATTTTACGGAAACAGAAGATATTAAGAAATATATAGATGAAAAAGTAGATAAGATAATTTTGGTATTAAAAATTTTGTTAAAAATATATATTTAAATTTTATTTTACAATATTTTCTATGTAAATATGATTTATACATATATTAGCTTTTATTGATTAAATTATTTTAAGATAAATCTCTTTTCATCAATTTTTTAAATTTCTGTTTTCCTTTTAATAATTCTTTTTCTGATGTAGAATATTTTCCAATTAATTCACTATAATGCCATGTATTTTCAATAGTAAAATCAAAAGATTATATTTTTCTATTATTTTATTATCTATATATATACATAATAATCAATTTAGAAATAGCTAGTGTACATAATGTATGATTATATTTCTCCAAGTTTCTGAATACTTCAAATACTTGAAATATATTTTTATTTAATTCTTTTTCTTTAATTATTGTTTTATATTCATGAGTTTTTATATCTTCATTAGATGTATGATATAAATAATATTTATTCAACGTATAAAAACCTAATTTTTCCATACCAACAAATTAATACACATATACATCAGATAATCTATCATACAGTTTGCTAACACATTTTCTTGCACTAAAAGGTACTTTCATTAAAGTATTTGGTTTAGGATTTGATTCTATATATTCTTTTATTTTTAATTGTACATAAAATTGCTAATTGAGGTTCTAATTTTTTTTTATACTTTTTAAATAGTTTTTCAAATATTTCGCCTTTGAAATCTCTGGATATGTTAAACAGTGATGTGGATAATTTTTAATTAAATGATTATCAAAATGTCCATTTAATATAAATCTACAACAAATATGATTTAATACAGGATAACCTAAGTTTACTTTTCTTTGTTATCATACATTTTTTTAGCAAATTCATAATTATGCAATATATCATAAATTACATTTCTTATTAATTGATATTCTACATCTAAATCTTCATATACCTCTGGATCATAATGGTTTATAAAATTTTCATAGTCTCTTACAGTAGTATATAGTTCAGGTAAATATTTTTCAATCATTTTTATTTACATTTTATCTAATTAAATTTTAATCCATATAACAAATTTTTAGACTGTTATAATTCTAACATATCTTCTATAAGTATATGCATGTTTTCAGTATTAATATATTCATTTAAATAATAATTTAACTCTTGCTTTGATTTTATTTGGAAAATATCTAAATTTTCATTTTTCATATACATTCTATTTTCTTGAGTGAATAATAAAATTTATGAGGATCTGCTTTATCTATGATAACAGAAAAAAAAAATGTTTTGAGCAATTGAAAATATGCCGTCAAAATACTTTCTCCTTTGGTTTTATCATGTAAAAAAATGAATCATTCTGTGGTGTCAACTGAGAATTGAATAAATTCTTAATTAATTTGAAAACTAGTAGATTATATGTCATTTTTTTTGCTTAAAGAATAGGTGTATGATTTATAAGAAAGAATGCAAAACTATAATGTTTTGAATAAACAAAATCCGCAAATATTAAAGGATTTAAATATTTGGTTACAGAAAGCCCATGAATATTTGAATGAGGCACAGATGATTGGAGTCAATAGCGACTTAATATTGAAAAAATTCAAGAAAGTATTGGAAGATAACAATTCTTTAATTGTGAAAATTAATTTCGTGATAGTATTTGTAAAGAACCAAATTTCTTTGATGAGAGAAATTTTTAATAGGTTAGATAAATTTAATAATTCATTTCGGCTGAATTTTGATAATCTGATGGCCAAATTTAGCAATTTAATGAATTTATTGAACCAGAGATTAACTGAATTGAATAATATAACCATAGATTCTAATTTAAGAGAATATCTATTTACAAGAAAATTTAATAATAAGGGATCTAAAATGTCAAATAATAATGGACATAACATACCAAATAATAATAATGGACATAACATACCAAATAACAATGTCACATATTCATCGTCGATAGAAGAGTCGAATTCTTTGTATGATTATTTATCGATTGACGAATTATTAAAGATTCAACAAAATTATGAGATTTTCAGCAATAATTTTGATTTAATTTCAAACTTTTTAATCACAAATCAGTTGAAATTTTTTCTGGGAAATTTACTAAATTTTGATTCATTCTTCACTAATGTTTACGAAGAATTCAATCAAGTAAACCATTTCTTCTACAAGGATTTAATTGAATTGAATTTGTATTCAAATGATAATAATGATGAAACTTTGAATACAAACGAAAGATATGCCCTTCTCATAAATTACTATGAACTAGAAATGGCAAGTTTGATTTTTTCATTGACAAATCACTATGATAAATGTTCTGAAGCTATTAAATTATATAATGGTAATAATTTAGGACAATTAGCAGATTTAATGAATGTTCTATATGATGATTCAAATGAAGCAACTAATGTATTGAACGATTTAAAGTTATTATTTTTAAAGATAGATAAAATGAATAATGTGAATAATATTAATAAATTAAATAGAAATTTAAATACAATTTATGAAGAATTAATAGTGAAGAACTTGATAATTAATGATTTTTTATCCATAACTAATAAGAATTTGAATATTGAATTTACAATAAGTAATTTGAAAAACTTGAATTTTAATTTTCTAAAACACGAATTGATTCAAAATCTAGAATGGGATACATCTACTATTAATTTGAACCTTAACCAAAATTTAAAATTTGTGAATAAAGTTCTTGAATTTTTAGAAAGATTTGAAACTAGTTATTATGAATTAATTTTGCAAATTTGTGAAAAGCAAGAAATCAATAGTAGATTGAAAAAATTAGTAGCTGATTTCATTAACCATTTGCAAGAATTAAAGAGTGAAAATGACTCAAAAAAGTCTCGTGATTTATTGAAATACTTGCCAAAGTCTTTATCAAATATAGTGATTGATAATAATAATAAAAAACAAAAGGATCAGTTTACTAGTGGAAAAGTGTTAACAGAAGATGTAATTGTTGTTACCAATTTTAAAGATTATCCTAATATTAGTGATAATCTTATAAAATTAGCTACTGAAAAGGTTCAACAAAATAAATAAATGACGACAAAATTGAAAGATAGAATCATCTAATCGAATTCTATTTTATTTATCAACAGGCCTTTTTCATAGACTTTCTTGGATTCTTGATTGATTAAGAACACATTTATTATCATTATTATAGATCTATTACTACACTTGCTTTTTCATTTTAGACTGTTGGCATACAATTGTGGAGTAACCGCAGTTGATCATTTTCCATATAAATTATCATTCGTATTATATTATTTTTCTTTCAATAGCTTAAGTATATTCGATACTCGACAAGGTATATATGCTATTATTTCTAAGTTTTTTAGACTCCGAGAAAAAGCAGGCTATTTTCTAACGTTCTGTCAAAAACAAAACAAAAAAAAAAAAAAGAAATTCATAATTTTATTTATCGGCTATTTAACAAAATTTGAGCAGTGTCGCTTAAATTTGAAATTTATTTTTCACCATTTTAGTCGGAAATGTGGAGTAAGTAATAACGATGATGCAATAGATAATCTTAGTAATCAAACAAAATGTTCAGACAATTTTAACTTTACTAATATTTAATAAACTGTATTGTATTTCTTTTTTTTTGAGCTAGATATTTCTTTATATCAAGTTTTTGTTTTAGTGTAAATAAGATTTGTAGTCGTTTGAAATAAGTAAGTTTCAGTAATCATTTAATAATAACTATAAGAAAATAAATTATTTGCTAAAATGTTGGTTAAAAATCCAATCATTCCAGGATTTAATCCAGATCCTTCTATTTGTAGAGTAGGTAATGAATTTTTCTTAGTTTGCTCGTCATTTCAATTTTTCCCAGGTCTACCTATTTACAAGTCTTCTGATTTAGTAAACTGGACCCAAATTGGAAATGCTTTCAATAGAATTGATCAGCTCAATCTAAATAAAGTTACAACAGTGATCCAACATTATGATAACCTGAAAGAAAAGGACGAAGTAGAAAAATTATTTATCTACAATTGGGGTATTTGTGCGCCTACATTAAGATATAATTCTAAATTGAAAAAATTTTTCCTCATCTCTACTTTGGTCAATCCTATTCCTGAAACAGGTGATAAAGAATACGTAAACTTTTTACTTATTACTGATAACATTTTGGATGAATCCAAATGGTCAAACCCTATATTTTTTGATTTCCATGGTATTGATCCAGACATTTATTTTGATGAATCCGATGAAAGTGTTGCTTATATCACCGGCTCGTACACTTATTTTCCAAAACCAAAAGAGAGTGCTGATCATGCAAGAACTTCAATTACCCAATTCAAGTTTGACTTGCAAACAGGAAAAAGAATTTCGGATGACAAGTTGATCTGGAAAGGTTGGACTGGTGCTATGGTTTGTCCTGAAGGTCCACATATATATAAGAAAAATGGTTGGTATTATTTATTGGTTAGTGACGGTGGAACTTTTACACATCATATGTTGACTATGGCAAGATCAAAAAATATTGATGGCCCTTATTTACTGTATGAAAAAAATCCAGTCTTTACCCATGATCCAACAGGAAAATATACGAAGGTCATCACTGCTAATAATGAGGATAGTGTCGATGAAGACGGCAAATTATATTTCCAAAATTGTGGTCATGCTGATTTTATAAATGTTATCGATTCAAGTACTGGTGTTGAAAAATGGTTTGCTGTATTACTTGCTGTTCGTGGTGAAAAAAATGGTAAAGTCTATCCTATGGGCAGAGAAACCGTCTTAGTCGAATTTAAGTGGGGTGACAACTCTGACGATTGGCCAATATTTGATAAACATGTAAACAAGTCTTTTGATACAGATTTAAAAATTAGCGCTGATATCAATGAGGCTAGAATTGCTGATAATACTGTTCAACAAGAATCTTTTAGTTTAGTAAAATATTTGTTCATTAAGAATCCTATTTTGAAAAACTATAAAGTTGATCCACTTGATTCTAAAAATATTGAAATTAGAGGAACAGATGTTGATCTAACGAGCGAACTTCCAGGTATTAGTTTTATATCTTTGAGACAAACTCAATATATACAAACTTCAAGTGTGAGACTCTGTGATATCAAGAATAATGGTTCCAAAGGTAAAGCAGGACTTTGTTTATTCAAAGACAGATTTAGAATTGTTGAACTTGGATATGATTACAAGTCCAATCAAATTTATTATTCGTGCCATCTACCAAATTTAAAAACTTTGAAGCTACAACCAGAAACATTTAATATCCAAAATATCAAATTCTTGAATTTTAGAATTCAATGTACCTATGAAACCTATAAATTTGCCTATCTGATTAATGATAGTGAAACTTTTGTATTTTTGGGTGAAGTTACTACAGACGATTTGACAGCCTGGGATTTCACAGGAACTCTTTTTGGATTATTTAATGTGGGAAATTCAAATTTCGTAAAGTTTGAAAATTTTGATTCTGTTTAGATCACTGCTTTATTTTATTTTGTTATTAAACATTTAGCTTTTTAAAACTTAATAAAGCTACTTTTTTTCAAAAGAGTGTTTTTTTTAAATATCCAAAAAATAAAATTTCTTAAGACTTTCATTTCAAGAAGTAAAATTTCATCAAAAAAAAAAAAAAGAATTTGATTTACAGAACTTACTAAAAGTTGGTTGTTTTTATTATCATCAAACTACTCATTTATATAAAGTTAAATCAGTTGTGTAAAATTTTGCATGTTGTATACTTTTTATTTTTTCATTACTATTTTATTGGCTTCTTACTTTACTTTCTTGTTTCATTTGAATCTGAAATTCTGATAATGTGTTACAAACAGTGTCAATTAATAAGGAGAAACTTAATTAAGTATTTTGGCAGAATTTTTATTGTTTTTCAGAAATTTGGAATTAATACTATATGAAACACATTTAAAGATATAAAATAAAAGAAAAATAAACTATGAAAAAATTTAAATAAGAAAAAATTAAACTTTGTTAGAAGAAGCTGAATCCATCTTCTCACTGTGCTTCTTGTTGACATCTTCAACCATATCGATATTCTCTTTTGGATAATCATCCAAATTAGCAACCTCATGTAATTTTTCACCCTTTCTGACATGACTAACACCATCAAATAATTCATCGATTTCTTCAAGAGATTTACCTTTAGTTTCAGGAATAAAGAAGAAAACAAAGATTGTCAAGAAAGCATTAATAGCAAAGAATAAGTACATGGCTAAAAAACCTTTATGAGCTAAGAAAGTTGGGAAAAATTGGTTGACAATGGCATTTGCAACATTTTGAAATTGAGAAGCCATACCAACAGCATTTGATCTAACTTCCATAGGGAAAATTTCAGAGGTAACAATCCAGACAGTACCACCCCAACCAGGTTTGTAGAACAATTCGTAAAGGAAAAAAAGGAACACAGTAACCACACCTGTGGAGTATTTAATTGTACCATCAGCATTAGTTGGAACATTAGTTTCTACAACTGCAATAATAAGCATGGATACAGCCATACCAGCACCAGAAATCATTAAAAGTGGACGTCTACCAAATCTTTCAACAAAGAAAAGACCATTCAATGTAAAAAGAATACCAAAGACAGCATTCAAAGCGTTAATTAATTGAATCGTATTATCACTGCTAAAGACTTTTTTATAGATTTTTGATGAATAAGAATTCAAAGAACCTTGACCAGTTAATTGTTGACCACCGTTAATAACCAATGAAAGGAGAAATCTTTTTCTAAGAGATTTATCCATAAGAAGCATTTTGTATTGTTTCCAGACATTAGGTTTATCAACAGCCTGCTCATATTCGATAGCAGCACGAATGTCATGGAATTCTGCTTCTAATTCTTGATAGTTATTTGGATCTCTGATTCTCATCAAAGACTTTTTAGCTTGTTCGTATTTAAATTTCGAAACCAAATATCTTGGGGATTCAGGCATAAAAGGTAAGTTAAAGAAAACAACACAAGGAGCCAATAATTGGAAAATAATGACGATTCTCCAAGACCAGTCTTTTAATTTTTCAATTTGTCTGGTACAAGCATAATTAATAATGAAACAGATAAAACTTCCAACTGAGTAAAAAACTTGGAAAATAATGACATTTTTACCTCTCATGGAACTAATGGCAATTTCAGAGATATAAACAGGCGCAACAGGCAAAGCTAAACCATTGGCTAAACCAATAATTAATCTACCACCAAGAAAGACACCAATACCATGAGGTTGACAGGTCTGCATGATAGTTGCAACTACAATCAAAATACAACCAATTGCCATAGGGACTCTTCTACCGAAGTAATCAGAAACTTGACCAGAAATGAAGAAACCAGTCACAATGGAAGCAACAGTATAAGCAGTATTTGTACCACCCTGTGCACTATTAGATGGTTCACGATTGTATTTCATCCAGTATTTGTTACCAAGAACAGCATTATATACGGAAGCATCATACCCATAAAACACCATACAAGTAGAAGCAATAACGACACAGTACCAAAGGAAAAAAATTTGTTTGCAAGGAATCCATTTTGATGATGAGGAGGAAGGAGTGAAGATTTGTTCTGTTTCTTGGTTCTCTAACGAATTAACATTTTGAATATTGCTAGTCGTGGAAGTAGCAACGTTCAGCTTTTCCATATCATCGGAGATGCTATTGGTAGCAACGGTATCGTTTTGAGATTTCATAAACTTTTTAATATTGACCATAACTTTGATTTAATATTAATAAGAATAATTATTTTTGCTTTGTTTATTCTTTGTATTGATACGAAAAGAAAGAAAGAAAGAAAAAAAATAAATAGATAAATAAAAATTGCAGAAATCCCAAAAATAAAAGATGGAAAAATAGGATCCTATTTATAATATTTGAGGATGGTGGATATATGCATAAGAGAATAGATAATATCCGCAAAACTGGGGTAAAGAACCAAAAAACAGTACCTACAGGTTAACAGAATAGGATGCTGAAAAAAAAAATAATTCCAAAATAAGCTTTCGGGTTGATTGGGGTAAAAATATGGGGAAAGACGTAATGAAGGCAAATGTGGGTGAATGTGAATAATTAAAACGAATTTATTAAACTATATAGACAAATAAATAAACAATAATAATCGAAAATAGGTTAAAAATAAAATAAAATCAGTAACAAAAAACAAAAAAAAAAAAAAGCAATTGAATACATAAAGAAAACATAATAAGAAGACTAATTTAGTGTATTAAGAAACTGAAAAAAGTCATTAAAATGAGAAAGAATGCAAGTGATGTATATGTGATCCCTGTTAGTTCATTTATTTATTGTCCAAAAAGTGGATGAAAAACCTGAATTGTGGAGTAAGCGTAGATATGGTACTTATCATACATATACATATACTACTACTGTGATGCAAGTTTTTAAGATTTGTTGACATTGTACATGTAGGGAACAAAAAAGGAGCGTAAATAGTCTATCGATGGATATTTGCTTCTACATAAACCGTTAGTTCTGTGATTAATTTGCAAATTAGCCGATGCGCCAATATACATTAAAAAAATAGATGGTTAGTCAGGGGTATCGCCTATTATAGAGCGGCTGAATGACTTTCTATGATTCAGCACTCCGACACTGCATTACGCATTTTGTCTTTCCGATTAATCTTTTTTTGGTTGTTTCCTTTTATTTTCCTAATATGCATTGACAGATAAAAAATTAGATCATCCAAACACCCTCAAATCCGTATGTGCAAACACCTGTATAGACTTACACCCAGACACTCATATTGATTTCTTGGGTAACAAAATTTGTCTTATTATGCAAACAATTTCATGTACATGATCTCATAAATATATAGATCTTCACCTCCATATATATATACATCCATACATACAGGTAACACAACCAGTTTATAGTAGCTAATTATGGGCAGTTCTTCGTTGAATGTTTCTCCTAATTTTGCCCACCTTCCCACCTAACCCATAGCTATTGTTCGATATCTTGCTGAGATATGGTAAGGTTTCATCAGATAAACGGTTCTCCCATAAATACCTCTTTTTGGCATTATTCACTGACATGTCCCGAGGATACATCTCCCAGATCGGAACTGCTGCCGCTCCAGCAGATCGTACTGCAACTAACCTGTAATCGGACATGTTGCTACCGGCGTTCATAACTGCAGTGGAGACTCTTTGGCTGGTGCAGCTTGCATCGCCTCCGCCAACATATACGTTCAAACATTGTAGTTCCCAATTAATAGAATGGACTACACATAACCCAACAAATATGCTCAGCGGGTCAAGCGCTAAGTCCTGAAATTTCTCGTAGTTGAGGAGACAATAATCAGCACTGTCATTGTGTACCTCTGTTTCTCTCTCGTCTCTCCTCACAGCATATAGTCCCATTACACTACAATCCACAATGCTTTTAATTATTTCTTTGTCAAACTTGTCCCGCAACTCCCAGTCATGTCCAATACTAATACTATTTATCGCACCCTGATTGCTTCCTATACTTATTCTCATAGGACTTCTGTAAACTAATGCTCTATAATCAAACATCTGATTATCTTCATTTTTTTCGATACTAGTATTATCAAGCATATGCTTATCTTCATTTTTTTCAGTAGCAGCATTATGAAGCATATTACCAGTTCCGTTAGACATTCCATTCCTGCCCTTCATATGTAAGTAACTCAACATTCGAAACATTTGCATTTCTGCACCAGAATACTTCATCATCAGCCCACCTACGTACCCTCCAGCTGCCTCCACCCTCATCACAGTCTTCCCACTACTAGTCCTCAAAACAGTATCTAATTCATCTTCATCTTCATCTCCTTGTTCTATTCCATTCTTCATATAAATGACTTTGCTACCTTTGATCAACTTAACTACTTCTCCCATAATTTTCACTCCATAACCTCTTACCCATCCAGGCATATTTACTAACAATGGAATTCTAAGCATTTCATCTCGACTAACGTAAAACTTCTTATACAATTTTTCAACCATTTTCAAATAATATTCTACATCTTCCATGACATTTCCAGCTCCAAAATATTCTATTTCTTGATTCACTTCTTCTCCTTGCCACTCCTTATTCATCATGTTTGCAAATATATTACCTATTATTCTACCATTGCCACATTTTTTCTCAAACACAGTATAGCTTAAGCTTTGCGGAACCTTACTAAACTCCAGCTGTCCAGGATCTAAATCCAAGACAGCTATATTATCATAGTCACATTCTTCTTCTTCCATCTTCTTATTGAATATATATTTCAATAATGTCGATTTCCCACAGTTCTTATATCCAAATATAATAATCTTGTCTACTTCTTTTTTATTTGTTTCTTTTTCAGCTAATGTCCTCCAACCTTCTGGAATGTCACTATATACATTTAAATCATAAACTGGATTTAAAATAATAAAAAATGTAAACTCATCAAAATTAATGATGTCATTATTATCTTCTTCTTCATTATGACTATGATAATGATACATTTTCCTAAAAATTGGACAAAGAATATCTCCACAATCAGAAAAATTTAAGTTCCAAATATTTTTAAGTTTCAAAATTGTATGAAATCTGTCATAATTGATGGAATATTTATCGAACCCTTTATCTTTAAATCCATTGTAATCATCAACTACTTTAATTACAGGAATTGAACTCAGAATTGGTGCAAACACGCAATTTCGTTTAAATCTTTGACCTATGTTAATGCTGGAGACGTTTGATCGCTGATTTCCTACTTGTTCCTTTATAGTAATGTTCTCACTATCACTTTGATAAGTACCTTCGACACGATACACTATTCCTTCAACTTCAATTGCACCTTTTAGAACTTCAAATTCGTATTGGCCCTTAATCACTAAACTCTCATTTAATTGTAATCCAATGATAATGTATTTATCAAGTTTCTTCTCTTTTCCATAGTTTTCGGTACTATTTATAACCTGAAAATTTTCATTCTTGCGAATTTCAAATTTTGAAAAAATAGCCTTGGCATTATTATTGATATAGTCTTTATTATTACTCTCGTCAATATCCTCAGATTCTTCTATTTGTGGAGTTTGTTCTTTTTGTAGTTCTAGTTCAATATCTGATTGTTCCGATATATCATCTTCATCGGAAGAATTTTTGGAATAAAAAACTTCTCGATTTTCTCTAATTGCTGAAAATGCAGACATCTATTTATAACGTACTATTATTATTATTATTATTTTGATTCAGTTATTTTTATTTTATCTCTATTTAAGCAGCAGTGATATCGAGCTAAAGATTACGATGAACAAGATACTAAAGCTTATTATGATACCATTTTTCTTCATAATTTTTGTTTTAGAGGTTGGAAATTTTAGATGCGCATTCATCTTTCTCATGTGCATCACATACAATTTTGATGACAGTTCCATCCAACGTTTAATCTTTGTCGTTTTATGACCACTCCGTACAGATTTATGGGATTCTCATTCAACTCTTTAAGTACCAATTTATTGATAAAAGATCTTCTAGTAAATAAATAATATGTACATATAGATATATACTTATATATAGTTACTGAAGAATTTACTATATAATTTTTTTTTTTTTTGTGAATTGATATAGAAACATCTTATAAATTTTATCAAATCATAGTTTTTTATTTTTTTATTTTGCAAATATCGATCATTTGCTAATGATATGTAATATGCTATATCTTATTGATTTTTTCATAACCTTTCATGTGTCAATAGTATAAACTATAAGAATCTCATTGAATCCTGCCTTAAAATGTATACCAAAAAGTCAGTCTGAAAATAATTTGCCTTTTTGATTCTATAAAATAAAACAAATAAATAAAAAATATACGAGCATAAGAAAACAAATATTTTATAACAAATAGGCCTTCTTGACTATCATAAATATATATAAACCAACATATAACTTAAATAACTATAGTAAAAAAAAAGAATTAACATTTGATTCATGATAGGAACATGATAAATAACAGAAGTGAAAAGTATTTACATAAGTAATAAACATATGCAGCGAGAAAAATATTCAATAATACAGGTTATTATGATGACCATATGGATTTGAGTATCCACCATAGCTTGTGTTGCTCGTATTGTTACTGGTGTATGCATTGTTATTATCAAAAGGATTATTATTACTAATTGGATTATTGATGCCATGATACGTTCTGGTTTGATCACCATAACTTTGTCCCGGTCTACTCAAATCTTCTCTTGCAGCACTTCCGTAAATGGTAGATCCTGGTTCAATTAATTCACTATTCAAAGAGTTCCTATGATTAGTACTACGTCCTAATCCGCTGGATGGAAATTTATTATCTGTACTTCCGTTAACCACTCCGGAATCAACGTAATTTGCAGGATCTGAAGCATGGCCTGAAAGTGCAGTTGAACCTAACGCATCCAATTCGGTTCCTGGCATACCAAACCCAGCAATTCTTGAACCACGATTTTTTTCATAGCCGACATCTTTTTGTATAAAGCATACTCTATCATCATTCACTGGTGTGTACTTAGTATCTGGATTCTTAGAGATTATAGCCATAACGCAGGTAACAATAGTGAATATGAGAAGAATTAATGAACAGATTGCATTCATTACAAATAAAACAACACCAGAAATGGAAGTGACAGCAGCTTTGGAACCAAATACTTCTGAGAAAATTAAAAAGAAAACTGAATTGACCAAATTGACTAGATGAATAAGGATATTAAAAATATTAGTTCGTCTATCCATATATGGACGGACGACACAAAGAGCAATGAAATAAATAATTTCAGTTACAAATATAACTACTGCTTGAACCTTTCCATACGATTGAAGTACTGCAACAATCAACGAACGAATGAAAAGGTATAATAAAGAAATCACTATCCAATAATAACAATCTGCCGTGAATTGAGCATAAAGAAATCCATATTTGTTTAGAAATCTTGGCTCGCCATATAAAGAATAAGCTGGATTTGAAAGAGATTCCCTGGCTTTAAGGATGACTCGGATAGCAGCTTGGATTAATATACCTAATACTAAGATAAATAAAACTACAGCAACGATGACACATGCTACCGAGTCCCGTTCTGTTAGTTCCCAAAGACAAAGAACTGCGACTTGTGGAAAGCCAATTAAAAATAATCGATACAAGGAACCTCTAATAATATTTGGCCAATGAGATCTGTATTCGGAAAATCTTCCAGTTTGGTTAATAGTTTTAGTTCTAACCAATAATTCCATAATACCTTTAGTAATTGCTAAGAAAACAGCCAATACCAAAGCAAAAAAGAATGTAAAGGCAATTCCTGTGAAAAACAATGATGTAATTTCGATGTTAGCTAAGAAGGCCACTCTTTGCATTCCCCTTAGAACCAATACTTTTGAAGTCAAAGCGGTAGAATTTTTTTCATCTGTATTATAAATATCTGAATCATTAGTTATGTCATCATCTCTTTTAGCGATATAGGGAGATATAGAAGAATAACTATGAGGTCTATTCATAACTGAGGGTGTTGCTAATAAAAATCCATTTCTTTGAGCCTTCTGATATAGTTCACTCATATAATTCAAAGTATCAAGAGTAGCTCTTTTCAACATTTTCTTTTGAACAGAGATCGATAAAACATCTCGATTAGCTAAAACGGAAGTTGAATTACCACCTGTTGATTGAACATACCAATTTGCCATGTTTGACAAAGCATTTAAATGAATTATGCCCATTGACCATTGAAAATTTTGACACCATGCGGCAGCTATAGGAGGCACTGAGTTAACAGCCATCATTGCCGAGATTGCCAAATTTTGAAAATAAATAAATAATGACAAGGAATTTGAAGCGATGTGAGCTGCTGTGGCTGAATAGCCTGTTAATGATACCACGCCTGAAGTGATAAGGCCAAACCCTGATATTGCAGCTATAGGCCAAGATGCATAAGGGGTTTGTACAGTTTTCCCATTAGATAGAATTGCTTCCACACAAGCCACTGGATCGTTACTTCCGCTATCATTTTGATAAACAAGAACACGTACTTTTGCATCTAAATCGGGGATAGAAAATGCAATACTTGGGATAGAAGACGTGTATTTTTTATCGAGATTATAATTTGAGTTCACGTCAATTCTTCCTGCACTTATAGGACACACTGTTTTGAAACCCAAGTCACACATACTGATGTTCTGCTCCATGATATTTAGACCATAGGCAATGACCTGGATATTTGCGTGGATATAGCCGGACAAAGTGGAGATAGCTGATATGTCAAACACCACCTTCGTGTCATTAGGTGTATAAACAACATTGAAATATGATGCTGTCAACTGCGAGTTTTTCATACATGTCAATAACGACGATGTCTCTATATATTCGCATGACGCAAGACTTGAAAAAGTCACAAATATTAGGGTTGTCAACAATGTGTATATTTTGTAGAAATTCATTGTGAAACAGTTGTCTTATATTGGGGAAAAACAAAAAACAAAGCTTTTTTTTCTATTTTTCTATAGCTTTTGCTGGGATTTTGTGTAATCTATATTTGATCTGAACAGATCTATTTATATTCGGACTATATCTTCAATCAATTTTTCAATCTATCAATCTATCTTCGATTTATTTTCCCGTATCTCTTCGATCTATTTTACCTCTTTCTATTTTTCAGTCTATATTGCGGTATGTTCTATTTTTCGGTAGTGTTTTACTCTCTATTTTTAGTTCTATTTTACCTCTCTGTTTTTTCAATCTATCTTCGATCTATCTTTATTCTATCTTTGATCTTTGTCCTGTTTGTTCTATATTTGAGATCTTGTTTATAATATCAGAGATATCCCTATAAAAGTGTACTTTTTAAAAAAAAATAAATTTCAGTTTGAACCGTAATAATTGCTTGAATATTGATTAATTTTATCGAATCATAGTAATACCTACAAGTGATATAAAAGATTAAGGCTATGTTCAAAACAAGGTTTCTGCTTTTTTTTTTTTGTTTGGTTGTTTTGTATTTTGTTTGATTTCTTCTTTTTTTTTTTGTCTTTTATTATGTTTTGCGTATGGCCTCTTACTTTTTTTTCTTAGCTTTTTTTGTGGTTTACCAAAGAACTGCGTTTCTTTTCTCTCAAAACATTACAGTGCGTAGAGTATATCATCTATTTTTAGTTAAGAAAAAAAAAGAAAAGTAAATGTGGCCTTCGCCCCCTCTGGCTTGATTTTGTTACCTGCGATACATGAAAAATACAATAGAAACGTCTGGTTTCAAATCTCGGGGGTGGGGGCGGACGGGGGCCAGACAGACGTAGCAGACAGCAGACAGCAGAAGGCCAGCAGATAGGTAATCAGACAGATAGAAGGCCGTGGATATTCCCATATACCTAGAGGAAAAAGTATTTGGAAGGGGGTGCCAAGCAGGCAGCTGCGACAATTCATACATATATAATTGTTGTGACAGTGTGTTGCTTGTTGCATTGCTGACTGTCCCCTATCTGTTATTGGATGTTCGCTTTGGCTGTTAACCATTTAATATTAAATGTGTACCATCTAATACTAACTGTTAACCACCTAATATTAACCGTTTTTCTATACTGACGTAATCCATCGACTAACAAGTGAAAAAAGAAGGCACATGATGCGGGCAGAGCTCGTCCTCATTTGCTTCGGGAGCCTGGCTGATCTCTTTGCTGGGTCACTCATCAAATCAGTGCCAACCAGTTTCTCTAGTCGCCATAATTAATCTTGCGGCCTGGTATCAAGTGTGTCCAGTACGGTTACTATACACCATTAAATCCGTACAACAAAGCAATTAATCAGATACAGCGTGCATGCATAGTTGGAGGCTGTCGACCCAATCCATACAAGGCTTCTTTTGGATTACGTAAAGAAAGCATAGTGGACTCACAATATCGAGTGGTTAAAAACAGCAATAATTAGAATTCGAATTTTTGAAGCAATAAGAATAACTAAAAAATTAGAAGCAGTAAGAGTAACTAAAATATTAGAAGCAGTAAGAGTAACTAAAACATTAGAAGCAGTAAGAATAACTAAAATATTAGAAGCAGCAAGAATAGCTAAAATACCAGAAACAATAATATTATTCCTACAGATAGCTATCTACTTTTTGTAGTAAATTTGCCGAGTGGTTACCACGATGACCACTGCGCATCAGGTGAATCCCACGTGACTCACATTTTAAAATGAATCAACCACGTCTCTAAGAAGTTTCAACTCATAGTAATCAGCAACATTTTCAAGAATCTGAATCTTTCGCAAAACGCTCTTTCTGTTGATCACTCCTATCCAGGAGCCAGAGCACGAACAGAAATTACTCATTTCATCTCTTCGTATCTTGCCACACTTTTCGCATTTCATATCTTGTATGTAAAACATAGTAATTAATTGTTCAAACTCTTTTATTAATCTCTCTTCGAGACCAACCTTGTTGTATCTGCTAAGACAACTAGTACATTGCCAAATATCATGTTCATCATCTTTGCAAAAGTCAATATCTCTAATGTTCTCACAACCAAAACATAATACCTGAGGAATTTTAAGAGTCACACTCGGATTCTTGAATGTTGATTCCTCACTGAATTCCTTAACATCTAAGATCTCCAATAATTCTTTTCTAATACTTCTTGATTCTAAATTCCGTCTCTTTGAGATACCATAAACTGCACAAATCATCTTCACTAGTTCTAGAGTAGGATTGCTCATCTTTAAATGAGACCCAGGAAGTCTTGGAAATTGGTATTCTTCTTTATATGCCTCATTTAGAATCACTTTGTTTTGTTTATTGTACAACTTCTTTACCCTCTTAACCAATGGCATTCGAAGTGTGCCTAATACTTTGGATTCTTCAAAGACCTTTTCATTAATTATTTCCGTATCTTCCTCTTGATTGAACCCTTCATTATTGTCTTTCAACTCATAACGTTTAAGCTTATTATGTTGCGTAGCCAAGTATTCTAAACTGCCTTCTTCATCAGCCAAATTGTCTTGTTTTTCCACAATTAATTTATCCATATAAACTGAAATCCATGAAATAAATTCATTCTCATAGATAGGTGGTAAAAATTTAGCAATTTGCCATTTAGAGAACGATTGTAAATCTTGTTTTCCTTCCACAATTTCATAACATGCTCTTCCTGCGTAATTATATTCATCCATCCAAATTAAAATGTCCCAATACTTTTCAATCTTAAGGTGCAAGCATCCAAACATTTGCTTGCTTCTAATAGTTTTCAAAATATATTGTGCATAGGCATACAGGTTCTCAAGCAGATTCTTGGAAGTCTTAAGCCAAATCGTGTTTCTATCAGCATGAACTACGTTTGATCCCATCTTTCTAAATTCCTTTATCATTTGAAGAAGAACCTTTTTAGATGAATTAAAAACATGGTATTCAAGTTTAGAATCATACAAGTACGACTGACGTGATTGCATCCATCTAATAAAATTGTTCACTAACATTTCCCAATGAGAATCTCCTTTTTTTATAGCAAAGTCCCACCAATCTTTAACCATATTTCTCAAAATCGTAAGTGCTTGTCCATTGAATGTATCTCCCGAAAATTCACCACCAAGTTCATTCATGTTATTATTGCTATGACTATTTTCTTTATTACCACCATCATTCTTGTTACTGAATCCACCCATGTTTAAGTCGTTCATACTAACATCTGCCAAATCCGACCCCTCGGCAACATTAATGAGTGCTGAAGCCAAAACAGTGTTAATAGCTAAATTCCCAACAGATATTTCCAACACAATACTTTCATAAGTATCAGGATTATTAATACTTGGAAATAATAATGATTCTGATTCTGTTATTGGAATAATCGATCGATTTCCTACATTTCCGTTTGAAATTTGCATCTGTTTATCATTATTTGATGGATCCAGCGTCCACCACAATACCATTCCGCCCTTCTTTAATCTTCGAGCATAATCAATATCTATCAAATATGCATAATCATCAAGTCGAACGTTACACAATGGTATACGACTAGCAGAAGACGATTCTAACGCATCACTTACCCATGAGCTTAAACTGAAAAAGGATACAATAACATGCTTAGCTAAAGACAGCTGCCATTGTAATGCGGGTAGCGAGATAGCTGGTGTTGGTGGCATTCTAAGAATAGGAAATTCTCGTGCTGATTTAATTGTGGTAGAAAGTAACTTATTTATGTATGGTGATTGGACAGCAAGAATAGCATTATTAGATCTCTGCTCATGAGCAGACGAAATTTTGCCATTCAATCTCTTGATCAATTGAGGGAAACTAGTAAAATGCTGTGTAGTAACTTGACACTGAGATGGATATTTCAAAATATGATAATACTTACTAAACTTGCTTTCATGTGTACCATACAAGTCGCTGTAAATAGCGCCTAGTCCTTTTGGAAACTCTTGAGCTTCTTCGTTAGGTTTTAAAACAAAAAAGCAGATTTCTGCATCTTCTCCCCAAGGCTTGCAAATAGTATAAATCTCATATGAATTCACACAAATATGTGAAATATAGATAATGTCTAAATTAAATGGCATCAAGTATTTGCTATTTGAATTGCTATCAAGCGATTCAAGGTTATCACTATTGAAACCAAATTGCAAACTTTTATAAAGACCTCCTAATTCACCGGATTTGAATTTCACCATATTTCCTTTGTCTAATATCATTCGATCAGTAGAGGATACTTCACTTTCATAAATGTTGGCTTTCTGTAAGAAAGATCCAGGCTTATTAATTAGGTCTGCAAATACCATTTCATCAATGATCACTTTATAGACAGGCCTGGTATTCTTAGCAATAACTGAGCTACTTTTTTCAATCGAGATAACATTTTGTTCTTTCAAAATTTCACCAATCTCCTCTGCAGTTAACCTTTGCAGAAAATTGTTAATAGTGATATAGATCTCTTTTGGAACCTTAATTTTAATTTCCTGAATTTTTCCAGAGATTAATACTTTAGCCTTTGCCTCTCCCGGTTTGACACCAAGAACGTACTCTAAGATTTGCCATTCGTTATTATTTGCATATTGCTTGGTTTGATTTTGGAACATGTTACTAACTGTATTGTTTGAATATTCACCAAAAATCTTTTTATTAGCAGCTTTCTTTTCTGAATCCATTCTCCATAGAATTTTGTTATATTGAAGCCAAGAAACATAATCAGAAGAAGGATCTGGACATCCAGCATCTAAAATTTCTTTTTCTTTCGCTACAATGCTTTCATCAGTCTCACCATTCACAGTCTTTTGTGCAGGAAATTTACGCTTTTTGGATATTTTGGCGTTACCAATTTTGATTCGACTTTTACCATTTATTATGTTTTTCTTTCCATAGTCTTCAATGTCAGAAATTTTCAATTGAACTTTATCAGTAGCTTTAAAAAAATTAGTCAATTTGGTTTGGTTTACTTTACTTTCTTCAATTTTTTGTAAAATCCAACTTGGCATTGTGACTTTCTCACAAGGATTCTTCTTGATCTGCATGTATGCTGGGATACTTATAATCTTCAAAACAACAGATGCAAGACGTTCAAAATAATAATCCCAATCCAAAATTCCTCGAGGATCAAAATCTTCTAAATTATTATCACGAAGCCATTTTCTCAAATAGATACGCTTTTGGGTGATATCTGCTGAAAAGATAGCAATTGGAATAGCCCGTTCAGCAACAGGTGCACCTTGTGGTTTATTTGCAATAATAAATTGGGCAGTCATACCTTTTCCATCTTTCAAGTCAATTCCAAGGAATTCAACCAATCGGCGAACGGTTGTTATTGATGTTGACTTCATACCATTATATTCAGTAATTGATTTGCTCATACTTTTTTTTTCACCAATCAAATTAATCAAATCCTCATCCTCAATATTTGCACCTTTAGTCAATAAAATGTCTAACCATTTGTTGGCAACCAGAGCAACAGCCGAGTAACAATTTTCCAAAGAATCGCCCTCTAAGAAAGCTGGAAAAAGATCACCTTGCATGTTTTTTACAATCTCTAATTCTCCACGTCTTTTTAATTCAAAGCCTTTCAATTCTGCCAAAGAACCATCAAAGTTAAACACAGCATACCTTTTTTTAATACCTTTACCTTCTTCTTTGGATGTTGGTAAAATCATGGCCTTATATGGACCATCAAGCTCAAAAAAAATAGAATTTTCTGACTTGGTTTGATATTGATTGGCTCGGCCATTTGGAATAAGTTCCTGATACTGATGATTGGTGAATTTTAAATGCACCAAATGATTTAACATTGAGCAAAGATAAGGTAACGAGAGCTTTGAGCCATCTTTCATGATAATACTAAACTCATCAGGAAAAGAAGAAGGAATAATACACCAAATACCATCTGTATCTAATTCTAAAGGTCTTCCAAATCGTTCAATTAATGCTCGAGCCATCTGAATAATTGTAGCGCCTGTTAAACATGTAATACCTGCCATTTCCATAGAATACCAACGTGAACCTTTTCTCATGACATAACCATAGAAAGAATTCAAAATAACTTTATGTGCTAATTGTAAAGAATCGTAAGTAATTACCATCTTTTTAGCTTCTTCAATAGCATGTCTGTCACTTTTATCAATACTTGAAATCTTTTTCTTCCATTTCTTTGCAAGACCCTTATAAGTATATCTACGGTCTCTAAAACTACGCACGGTATCGATATAGAATGGATTTTCTCTTTGACAGACAATGGATTGTCTATCAATTGTTTCAGACGTCTTAATTCGATGATATACTTTTCTCGAATAATCACCAATTCTTTTCTTCATTTCATTCGCCTGTTCTGTCGGAGACAACTCATCAAAGGTTCTTTTTGGAAAACCTTCGCGTGTGGGTTTGAACATTTCACTTTTAATAGCACGTTTAATCATACCGTATTCATCCATTTTCGCTGGATAAAATTCACCACGCCACGACCACGTAAGCATTCTATCACACTGTTTTCCAGGACGATTGAAGTCGCAAGATGCGCAATTTGATTCAGTTTTCATGGAATCAGGTTGTAGTCTATTTGAAATCATAATGTTAGGGTACATGGATGCAACATCAACATGATAAATTAAAGGTAACTCATCTCTTTTAGGATTTCTTTTCAATTCGAGCAATTCGTCTTGAATTTTTTTAACAATTGCTTCTAAATTTGTTATATCATCAACATTTTTTTGGCACTCAACTTGTACGAAAAACTTTACAACTTCTTCAACGTTTTCTAGTAGTGAGTCAATGACAGTAGGATCAATTTTAAATTGAGAATTCAAATCTGATCTGAAGACACCAGCTTCCAAGGATTCAACATGTCCACCTACATAAGTTTCTGATTCCAAAAGATGACCATTATGAAACCTTTCAAGGGGATCTTTGTGTTTGTTAGGTAGTAAAATATTATTATTATATGCTTGAACCATAAGTAACATTTCACAAAGGGTACCTGTCCCTTTACGTAGAACTTCATCTGGATTAAGCGGAATGATAGTAGCCAAGGAAAAAATAAAAGGATGGACATATTTGTAATACAAATAATAGGTTGCGACAGCATCAGAAACAGAATATTCGGACAAAATTTGCGGTTTTTCTATAGCATATGGGGTCATTAGTTCTGGATCCAATTCAATTGGATTATACCCTAATTTGACTGTTGTTACAGCTTTTAAACCCTGTGAACCTTGTGGTAAATATGAATCTCTTTTGACCCATCTGAAGCAATCCATATGAGCACAGTATGTAGATTTATATTCATCTTCACTATCTTTCAGAAATCCAATTTCGTCAAACATGGAAATATGGTGAAAATTAGCGCGAGCATCTACGAATGGCCAATCAAAAAAATCACCATTAAAAGTAGAGATAACTGTAGGTTTTACTTCTCGTATATGCTCAAAAAATCTTTTGATCAATGTTTCTTCGTTTTCAGCGTTATAAATTTCGAAGGTACCCGGATATTCAGGCTTTGGAGTATATTCAAAATCTTCTATATCTTTGCTGATGATTTCACGATTGGTTATCAAATAACCTTCACCATCAATCATATATGAAATCATCATAATTTGGTCAACAGATGCATCTGGAAACTTTAAAGGTGCTTTACTTGTTTCAATATCGAAAGCTAATACCACAGGATCTGGAGGTGCCACAATATCTAATTCCTTGAATAATATATTATCGTGTTTTGCTTCTACTGAATACCATTTACCAACTCTTAAGTTTCTATCAATGGCGACTCTAACATGATATGGAACGTCATACTCTTTGATATCATCTATATAATCAAGAGGGTCAATATTATTAACTTTTCCCAGATTTTCGTAATCATCTTCATTGTAATTGACATTTACTGCAGAATAGATATCTCTCGAATCTTTCTTTTTTTGATTATCTTGGACTATTGGGTTAAGAACTCGTCTAGCATCAAGCAAATCGGTGAGATTATAAAAAGTCAATTTTAATAAACTTCTTTTCAATCCAATTAAATGATTGGGAAGATTAAGGTCATCCTTTTCAACTCTCTTGTAGCTTTTCACAATGCCTTCTAGTTTCTTTTTTAATGCATCTTCTACTTCATTCTCCATATTATTTCTACAAACTAAAAAAAAATATGGATTATATTGAACCGTAGTCTTGAAACTTCCACCTTCTTCATCTAAAAAATAAAAATCACATGCTGCTAAATTATTAAATACTTTTGGTGATGGAACTATCGTTGGATGGAAATTTATTAACCAACCCGTCCTTTTTGGGCCAGCTTCATATCTACTAAATCCCATCATTGCATCGATCTCATCAATTTTTTTTGCTGCAGCAACTTTAGACATGCTATCTATATTCATCTTTGCCGCATTCGACTTTCCATTATAATTACTCTTGGATTGATTATTGCCAAACTTATTATAATTTGGAATATTCTTTACAAATCTAGCAGTGGTTGATCCTTTAAATTTGTTGTGATTACTCATCTTTCTTCTTTTCTTTTTTTTTTCCAATAATTTCTGTCTAATTTAACTCTTTAACCCTTTTTCCCACTTCCTTTCACAGTTTCAACAATACCTATCTATCTATATATTAGTAAGGAAAAGAAAATGAAAAAATAATAAGTTACTCGTATACTAATAATATTTATTTCAGTGATTTTCGCATCTAACACAATACGCAATACATAAAAAAATATATATATTTTCACTTTTCTTGTCAATGAAAAAGATCGATTTCTCCATTTAAGTCTAAATGCGACGCGACGCGTCAATTTTTTTTTTCTTGGAAAAAAAAAACAACCAAACTTCCAGTACGGCTTAATGGACGGCCGGATTTGTTAAATTTTAAAGGTTTTTTTTCTTTTTTTTTTTTTATAAATAAAAAAAAACAAAAAGAGGAAAAATTCTATTAAAGATTCCTCCCCCGCGTTACAACTTGGCGCACATCTTGAACGTTCTCCTTTTTTTAATGAAGGAGATTAATCATTAAGAGTGTTTTCAATAAAACAAAATGATTATGTATGACTAGAGTTGGATATCATACAAAACATAAACAGTAGTATTTTAGATCAATTCGAAGATTATTTCATTTTTTTAATATTATAACTATCAAATTGGGATTTATCAATTGCATTCTACATACTATTGTTGACGTTAGTTTCTAATCAATTTGGGATTTGTAAAGAAAAAAAAAGTTGATAAAGCTGATTGGATATTATCATGTGCAAACTGTATAATAGTTTAACATATGTTCTTAATTTTGAAAACACGGACAACCAAGGCCATTGCGGTGGTGTCAATGTGGTAAAATATAATAATAACAATAAAACATTATTTACGGGAGGAAGAGATGGTACTGTGAAATTATGGAATAACAACAACGAAAACGCATATATAAATGCCAAACAGGATAAATATAATTTGAAATCGTTTTCCTCGTCTAATAATATCGAAGTTAATAACCAGCATATAACAGATACTATAAATAAAATTAATAAGAAGGGATTAAATTTTTATCAGGAGGATTCCACTCCTTCGTACTCTTTGGCTAATTCCGAACAGCTTCATGCGGACTGGGTAAATGATATTGAACTTATAAATAATGAATCGTTGGTCAGTTGTTCCTCAGACTTGTTATTGAAACTCTGGAACTACAAAACTAATACGCAAACAAATCTTGGATATCACACTGATTATGTTCAATGTGTAGCCGTAAAAAACTCTTCTTTTAGAGAATATTATCTGAATTCAACAAGTTGGATTGTTTCTGGAGGTCTTGATAAAAACGTAAATATTTGGGATTTAAATAAGTACTCGAAAATTGGATCTTATACTATTTCTGGCCAAGAAGCAAACTTACATTATTACAATAATCAAAACAAAGGATCGATTTATGCACTTTCTGCAAACGATAATATCATTGCAGCTGGTGGTACGGATAATAAAATTAGCTTGATCGATAGACGCTCTCAAAAATGTCAAAACCAACTCGTAGGTCATACAGATGCTATCAAATCACTTGTCATTTCGGATGAATGGCTTCTTTCAGGTTCAGCGGACACTACTGTCAAGCTTTGGTCTTTAAAGAACAATAGAGTATTTAAAACCTTTGATATGCATAATAGCTCTGTTTGGTCTTTGCATTCAGACTATAAAGATTTCAAAATATTTTATTCAGGTGATAAAAGTGGCTACATACTAAAAACTGATTTGAGGGGCTGTTTTTTGGATAAAAGCACAGAGGAGGATCATACTAGAAGAAGTTTAGATCGTAATTCAATCAATGAATCTTGGCTTTTACAATCAAAGCTTAACGATAATTTAGGTGTTGTGTCAGTTATTGGAAAACAGCACCATGGTGTGACTAGTATTGTTGCTGAAAATCTTCAATGTAAATCAAATGAATATGAGGATGATAGTGGCTATATCTGGTGTTCTTCCAGCAATGAAAGCTCCACAAAATGTTATTTAAACCCTGATTTTAAAAATATCGTCATACATCAGTATCTTGCCGTTAAAAATTCAATTTTGAGTTTGTTAAAATCTGAAATAATCGAAAAAAGTTTGGAAGACGATTCTTCTTCCAAGATATCACCAGAATTCAACAGTCATTCCCTAGACGAAAAAATTTCTAGCACAATTTTTGATTCTATTGATGATAATCTTAGCGATAAGTTTTCTAATGATGGAGATTATGGTGATTCTAGTGATGATGATTCTGAATTAATATTTGAGACAAGTTTCGTCAATTTGAATGGAACTCCTAATACATATTATCTTAACCAACTGGACTACGATAACGTGTCTTCAAAACTGTCATTTGGAGTAGAAGTACTAAGTGAAGCTATTTCAGCAAAAGATGCGACTTTAATACCTATTAACTATGAAAGCTTCTATTCGATTCATGGAGAAAAATGTGTCAGAAAGGTAAGATTACTTAATAATAGAAGACATTTAATAACTTTGGATGATAAAGGAGTTGTTTGTCTTTGGAATATAGCTACTGGAAAAATTCTAAAATCTTTAACTAATAGTATGTGCGAGGAAATTTTAGAAGATGAACATAGTGATATCTTCTATGAAAAAGATGAACGATTTTTTGAAGATGTGATCGATGAATATCAAACTAACGAGGCTGTCCCAAATTGGTGCCAAGTCTCTGTGAAAACCGGGAGAGTATTTGTCACCATCAAAGAAGATAAATTTACTAATTGCGAAGTTTATCTTGATGAATTGATTGACATTATTGATTCAGAAACTATAGAAATGATAAAATCTACAATTCCAAGCTGGAAAGAGACTCGTTGGAATTTGGGCAAAATTGTTCTAAAATCATTATTTTATAATTTTGCCCAAGATAGTATGAACAAAGATGAAGACTTCAGAAATAGTTTAATATCGGGTGAAATAATGGCGGAAGAATATTTGAAAAAAGATAAATTTCAATATTTAGAGTACCTCAATGCTTTGAAAAATCCAACTCTTCATACGCAACGTGCCAATAGTAATACGACCAATGTACCTTCTACTGACAGGGAGAAAGAGAAAGATGGTGGTTTGAAAAAGTTGAATATATTTTCTAGAAAGAAAAAAGAAGATAAAGAAACACCATCAATAACGCGTAGGGAGTCGTTTGCACAAAATTCGCAGCCAGTCAATAAATCGAGAATTACGAGTATAAAGACGAACGATCCTCTCTCTAATATAGAGTATGAAAATACTCTTTCAAATTTATTTGATTCCATCAAATTGGATTACCTTAAGTCGCAAAATATAAAAGACTTAAACAACTCTTTGATAAAGTTTTCCGACAATGTAGAAGTTCCAGTCATAAATCATCTAGTAGAAAATCGAATCACAATTTTAATAAATGAACAATCAAAAGCACTAAAAGGTAATTGTCTTACCTTATTTAGATTTTTCTCGGATGACAGCAAGTTTGAGGATATTAAAAAATACAATAGAATGGTCAGCTATATACCACAGTGGGTTGGAAAGAGCATATTTAAGAATGAGTATCCACCAAAGGATCTCAAAAAAATTACCGTGCAAATAATAGAATGGACAGAAGATAACGAATCAAATACTAAGAAATCTGATACACCAAGAAAGAAATTTTTCTCTATTACTGTGCCACTGGCAGGAGCAGAATCTTTGCCACCATTGATGAATCCAGAAAATGTAGTATTTTCTTATGATTCTATGGAAAGAGTTAGAAAAGTCATGCTTGCAATTGTTGAAAAATTCCAAACGAAAACTTCAGAGATGAAGAAAATGGGCATTAATGGGAAATCTTTAGCTCTAGAAGATTGGCTTGAAATACTATGTAATGAGGAAGTACTTTCACCAACCACAACACTTAATACAGTTCAAAATAGGATATGGAAAAAGAGTGGTAATATTATTCTCATGTATAGACGAAAGATCAACAATTCTAAGAATTAAGGAAAATATAAACTATTTGTTCTGAAAAACCAAAAAAAAAAAAAAAAAATTCTTTTTGAATAATAAACTTATTTATATTTCCTTTATTTTATTTTAACCATATATTTGTAAGTTATTTATAATGTTATTCCAAAAGGAGTAGGTTCGTAAGATACAATAGGTTGCCACAAAAATATTGGTTTATCATCACTAGTGTCCAGTTTATTTTCAGGTTGAGAAAACTGGGTTGTTGTAGCTACCTTTAATCTTTTCCTAAGAAGTTCTAGGTCACTATCAAATAATTCGCTTCCCTTATCATTGATATCTTGCGAAAGCTCCCTTTTTATCTGTTTTTCTTCTTCAGTTGGTCTAACTATTAATTCATGATATGATTTTAAGACTTCATCTATTTGGTATATTAGCTGATCATTTTTTGGAGTATCACTCAATTTTTCCAGTACACTGAGCTTTTTTTTAATATTCAACAAAATCTGCTCATTATACTTTTTATTTTCTGGATATAGTTTGATGATCTGTATTACTTTTGTTATTGGAATTTCTATTTTCTTTGATTTCATAGGGAAAACTAAGAAATTTATCCATTTTAACGCGGTTTCAATTTCTGCAGTGCTTTTAAATGTATTCTCAATCTCACTTTGATTTTCTATATTTGTCGAGTAACTCTGTAATTTTCTAATCAAATACTCGAATAGTATATCGGAAAACGTTCTGGTATTGTCTTCAAGCAGAATATGATTGATAATAATGTTATTCAAATATTCTAGTAGTGGAGTGTATAATATCTTGACTTGATTGAATTTAATGTCATTTTTGGTCACTATCAATACATTTCTGAATATTAAAACATCCAACAATATATTAATTAGATCATTGACTCTGTAACAATTATTGGTAGTGCTCTCTATTCTTAAAATTTCTGAAATGGCTTTCAAGTTTTTCACATAATTGTAAGTTTCCTCATCTTTGATATTTCTGCTGTTGACATTGACTTCTCGGATTCCATTTCTGTGGAATCTTCTATAAACTCTTAAATTATTCTTCAATTTCAATCTAAATTTGAATTGTTCATCACAAGGAACAGGATTGAATCGCATTTTTGCAACAGAGTTGTTATTAGTTTTGAGAATTGGTTGGTGATCCAGTTTATTCAAATCATTTTTATCCCAAAAATGTTCTCTTAACCAAATAAGAGCATCTTTTGCTAATATTCTTAATATACTTATACCGGGAAGCGATTCATGGGTTGAAATATGTCTGATTTCAACAAATGCAGAAGGTAACTTTATCATCTTAGCGATATTATGTAATGGTATAGCATGGATTGATTTCTGATATGGGTCTAGTAAACCATTGACAAATTTTATAAGAGCCATACTATATGCAGAACGCAATTGTGTAGTATCTATTTTATTTTCCCCACATTCTTTGTCTGTCAATATAGTCAAGGTGAGAACACAAGTAGCTTCAATTGAATGTAATACTTTTCCACGAATTTGATATGCCTTTACTCTATTTACAGCATGCCATTTATCATCATTTGAATCACTATAGAATAAATCCTTTAATTGCTCTAATTCTTCACTTGATCTCCATGGAACCACATGTATATGATTCATTATGATATACAAATAAGCAATAATATATCTATATTTATTTTAATCCACCAGTGTATTTTCAATAGAGTTAGATCTATAAAGGATGCTTGAAGTATGTTGTTAACTATTTAGATATTAAGGAGATGAGATCAGTAAAATGATATCTTGGTTACCCGGCTTAATTATATCAATTTTGACACGGTTATGAGCTAACACTCAAAAAAAATCTTGTATCTGATTGGACTTTAAAGAAACATAATAATCAAAAAACTTTTTTTTGTCTTCTTATGGCTAGTTAAATAAAAAATCAAAAAAAAAAAAAAAAAAAAAAAAAAAAAACCAAACAAAATCGACTAATCAATCAATGTAGGATCAGCATAGGATCAATTGCTTAATTTCATATACTTGAATAGTAATTAATACACATTAGATATTCTTAGCAAATAGTTAATAGTTAATATTAAAGTAAAAATGGGTTCTCATTACGTCATTCTCGGTAAAAAGGTCTTACCATGGCAAGTAAGTAGTTTTTGTTTTTCATTACACGTTAATTGGGGAATTTAGATTGAAAATGCTAAACATTTACAAATAATATGTCTTCATGTTTTATATTATTCTATTAATTCATTATATCTGTTTATTTTCTTTCGTTTAATTTATTTCACAGGTTTGTTACTAATGATGATTTTTAGTTATCTGCACTTACCATTGGTGCTGTCGTGTTTGCTGCTGTTCCAAAGCCATGGAATTCTGCCCCAACTGTTCCAGCTATCAACGCTAGCAATCCAGAGGAAGAAAAGTTTGTCAAGGAATATTTGAAGAAAAACGGTGTTGAATTATAAGCAAATCTAATTTTTTGAGAAGTTTAAAAATATTGGTTTCCTATACTGAAATGGTTTATGTTCAAATGGGTGATTATCCTGTGACTTTTTATTAAAAAAAAATTTTAATTAGCACTTTGACTCATTGATTAATAGACTTTTTGAATGCGATATTTAAAAAAATATAAAAAGGAAAGAACACTGAAAAAAACTCAACAGAAAAAAGCGAAAAGAGAAAAAAACAAATGAATAAAGTCTATCGACTGATTTATGATAAATATTAATGATTTGGATAATATCATGTTATTATAATTTATTTCATAACATTGTTTATTTGCTGATAATTATTTAGACCATATCAATTTTAGTATTCATGCTTGGTGCGTGTATTTATTCAACTTCATATATATATATATGTATATGTGTAAATGTTTTGTATAGTTTATACTCAATTGAAAAGTTAATTTGTGTTTATGTCAGTTCTTGAATTCTATGCTCTTTTTGATAAACAGTATGATATTTATATATCTACTTTTGGTAATTTTCGTTATCATCATGTTAATAACTGTAAATCCTTGGTCATGTGTAACTTAAGAAAAAAAAAAAGCTACATTAGTATATCTACATATATATCTGAAGATGAATTTTTTCACCCGATTATACTTTGAAATTTCAATTGTATGTTACAAATCTTTTTATAATACTCAAAGAAAAATCTATCGAATCAAAATCTTATTAGGATCTCAAATAATTAAAGTTTATTGATTCGATTTGAATTCTGTAGCTATTTGTCGACTGAAGCGAAACTATATTTCAGAGTTTAACTAAATATACACGCCATGGAAATTCCAGATAATTTGTTATCCTCTATTAGTCAAGCAACTGAAAATGCAGGTGATTCTTTGATTTATAAAGAACCACAACAAAATACTATCATGCAAGATGGATATAATTATTTGATTTCATTCATTGAGAGTTTGGTCAAGAAAGAATCAGCTAGCAAAAAACAAAAAGTGAATCCTTTTGAGAATCCGGATCCCAATTTAGTATTTTACACAAATTCGAACTACACACTTTTATTAAATAAATTTCCGATTACCAAAAATCATTTTCTTTTAATCACTAATAAATTCGTTAGACAAGAATCATTGCTAAGTCCTGAAGATTTAAAAATAACATATGACATTTTACAAAATCTACAAAACGATGAAGAAGAGAAGCTAAGACCAGTAGCATTTTATAATTCTGGCCCAAATTCAGGAGCTTCACAATCTCATAGACATGTTCAATTCACTTTTGTTGAAAAAAAGTATAAGTTATTTCCAGATAGGGTTACTAGTTTCAAAGAGTTTTTTGTTCCGAACCAAGAAAATCCGGCGATTCAAGATAAAAGCAGATCTTTTTCTCATTTTATAGTACCATTGAATTCCACAAATTTAGGTTTGGAAGAATTTGGTATGGTTTATATGTCATTGATTCGGAATGCATTAACAGTTATGAAAGATCATACAAACTTGGATTCCGATATTGAATCAACTGGATTATCATACAATTTCATAATGACGAGAGAATGGATGGTAGTAATTCCACGTAGCTCAGAGATCATACATGAGGAAAAAAGTAATTATGACTTTAATATCAATGCGTTGGGATACATAGGTATGATATTAGTAAAGAATTTGGAAGTTTATAACAAGCTAGTAGGAAAAGATGAAGATGAATCCAGAATTGATATAAACAACGAAATTCTACTAAGAGGAGGGTACCCATTGGATTACATAAAAGAAAGTGATGAATGTGATTACTAGAAGTAATCCAATTTGTTAGAGTATTTGTTGCACTACTTGGAGATATAATATACTTAAAAATAATATTCAGTTTAGCATTACATATTACAAAAAAAACTGTTATTATATGTATCTGTATGATTATCAATATATTATATGGAAACAAAACCACAGGTTGTAAATAGTATGATTTAGAAAGAGTAAGAAAAAAAAAAAAGGAAAAAACTAAAACCAAAATTGAAATGCAATGGGAGGAACCCCTTATGTTCTTTATGAATATTGAATTATTAGACTTTTAAAACCAAATATGAAGTTTACAGCATTGGCAAAACGTTTGAGCAAAGAATAAGAAATTTATTGGTTTTGCTATTGTAGTATGTCATGAAATTTATTAATTGTGATATTGTTGGGGCATGTTATCATTGGATCACTCTAAATGGTTGATGATTGACAAGATAAAGTCAATAACAGGATCGATTTCATTCATTTTTTTTTAGATTTTTTTTCTAATATCTAATTATAATACCGGCAGCCTGCACCGCAATTATAGTAAAAGAAAAAGATAAAATTAAACGAGATTCTTTGATTATCCAGAACAGCGGCAGTTTTGGAAAATCAATCAAAAATATGAAAATTTAACAGCAATTGATTAATTTTCAAAGATGTAAAAAAAAAAAATCTCTTTTTTTAAAACTACTTTTAACGATATATGATAACAGATAGGTATTGTTTCTAAAATGAAATGTGAAAAATTAAGAAAAAAAAAAGAAAAAAGATTCTGTTTAGAAATACAAGTAATTTGTTAGCTATATATATAACAGATAAATTAATATTGACGGACAAGAATAGGCGGATTGTCTGATATATTTATACCTTTAAATACTGAAGTAAACAATGCAGATGGGGGGAAGACAAGATAAGGAGTTGGCCCAAAAAAGAAAGCAAATATACATACATACATACATATATATACGACATTTATTTTTATTCAGCTGTTTTGTATCTATATATTAATTAAGAAACAACGACACATGATATGATCTAACAATTTCATAATGTATACGATAAGCACTCTTTCCTTAAATTAACTCCAAACTATTATAATAATAATAAATAAAAAGTATAAACAAAAGCTAGCGTAAAAAGACAACAAAACAAAAATAAACAAAAAATGTGTCAAATATAAGAAAAAAAAAAAATAAATAAATAAGTAAAAAGAAACAACATCTGCGAAGAGTGTGGTAATACTAGATGTTTATCCGCAATAACATATGTTTATCCGCCACGTTGTTCAACATGATAGTCTACTGTTAAGTGGAAAAAAAATTGACCCAGAGCAAAGACAAAGTGATGATACGAGCAAAACAAGGCTAGAGGTGGAGAAATAGAAGTACTATTTGTTTATTTATTTGTTATTATTATTATTACTGTTGTTGTTATTATCATTACTATTTTAATATTGTCATTATTTTTATTTTCAAATATTCAGTTGTGTTCCAGAACTTTAATGATATGACGATACCGTTGCAGATCGGTGGAAAAAAGATAAGATTAGGTGTTGGAGGATAGTCAATCTTGAGCCAATCTGTATCTGGGGGTGATAGAGCTGTAACTTTTTGTTCTATTTTTTTTTTTTTTTTGCTGTACGAGACCTGGTTGGGTTGATTGTGAATTTCCTACCCTGCGTGCGCTAATTTATGGTGTTTTTGTTGACCTTGCTGTTGTTGTTGTTGGTGTTGCTATTTGTTTGTTTGTTTGTTTTTTACCGTTTCAAACGAATTCCCCTCATATGAACTCTCTCCCCTCATTAGTCTCCACACGTCTTCTTTAATGTTTTGTTTAGCCAATAATTATCCAAATCTGTTAAATTCATTTTTGCAAAAAATTATAATACTAAACAAGTCAAATCTCTTTGTCTTTTTTAAAGGTCAAAACATTAATAGCCAACTCCGTTAATTTAAGCGCCAAATTAACTCTTTCAGATAATAACAGTTTATCATTTATATCTTGGAATACTCCCATAAAGAATCGAAGTCTAGAAATATCATAGAAGAAAAAAAAATGGAAAAATACTTTTAAAATATCTAATACTGCATAAAATTTGAGCACTAAATATTCTAGATCAATCGTATCATCAATTCTCATAATTTTGTTTTTATCTCTTATCTGAAAAGTAGATTGTTTTTTAAATTTTTTCAATTTTTTATTAACTTGAATGTAACTATTACAAAATGCCATTTTCTGTCTTGACTTTTTGATAAAAATCTTCATATTTTCATGTTGTTTCGATATTTGATATAATTGGTAGATTCTATCAGATACTTCCCTTGTTTTTGTTTGTAAATCATCAGCAATCTCCTTTCTTGTGATCTTAGTTGTTACTATTGTTAAATTGGCAAAACAATTGTGCATCTTAATTTTTTCCTCCAGTAAATGGTCAAATTCAATATTATTTTTTTCATCTTTATCAATTAAATTAGTAAAAAGTTGCATATCCTTGTAGAAACTATTATAAAAATAGCAACCATCATCTTTTTTATTACCGTCATTATTTTGACTGAGATCACCAATGTACGACACATCAGTCATCCAAGATGTGTCGTTTCTGGTAAATGAGGAATCAATAGAATCTTTTTTACAATTACTCGTAGACGAATATGCTTTAGGAATCCAAAAATTCTTTTCATCAAATTCAACATTATATAGTACTCGTAAATTTACAATCAATAATTTTTTTGCTTTGTTCGTCAACAGCTCTTCTGTATCATCAAGAATAAACCTATATCCAGTAACATTAGCTATCACTCCTCGATGATATATATCACACGGTGATGTTATATTATCCTCACAACTCCAATTCATATCTTTGACATAAAAAAGTCCAATTTTCAAATCATGATTTCCGCAAAATACAATTGCATCTTGTTGTTCTGGATTTGTTACTTTATAATTAGGAATAAAAGTCGTAGGAAAAAGTGGTGCAGAAATAGGAAAAATGTAACATTTGATAATTGGATGACCACTAAACAATGATGAAGTAGGTGAGCAATTCGGTGAAACTGGGTTTGATATACTTGATGTCGTGCAATTCATCAAACTTGGAGTATATTTATGATCAATATTATTACTATCTTTACCAGACTTTGAAAGAGTAAAAACTGATTTCTTAAATGTAGGAAGCAGTTCAAAAATCTTGCCTTCATTCTTATTAGCAGTTGATAATTTTTTTGAATCTAATGATAACTTTTTAACAAAAAGTGGCTCCACTTTGCAATTCAACGACGAAGGTGTCAAAATATTGCGGTTATCCATCTCTTCTCTTCTTCCTTCGATTTTCCTTTTTTTAAAAATTATTTAAATCGTATGAAAGGTGTTCTATTTTGTTATCTATCTCTATTTCTTTTTTTTTTCTTATTTCTTTTACAACTATGGAATATTGACAGGAACAAAAGTTTCTAATATTTCTTTGAGAGGTTAATTGTTAAAACCACAATTCCTTATTTTCTTAATCTTGGATACTAATCTCTGTATTTTCAAATTTATATTACATCCTATTGGGTATCTCTTCATAGGACCATCTGGTTCTGAATACAAACGGAAAGTTGCAATAAAGAAATACAGTCACTATCTATTTTTAATTCATTATGATATACTGTCATTATTATCTGTGAAACCAAAACTTAATAGATGCAAGAAAAAAAGAAAATTCCTGGTATGTGATCATATCCATGAATATGAGATTCAATGTATATAGATGTATTCTAATGCATATATCACATTGTAATTTACTATGAAGGTTATTAGCTCTAGATTCATCCGGATAAGAATCCATCGAAAATGTATATTATATAAATATTTGATAATTTTTAAATACAGATAATAGTCATTAGTAATGTTAAGTAAAAAAAATCATAAAGAATTATTTATCATTCTATATATAATTAACTATTAAGATGGCTATAATTCGAAAATATTCGCCAAAGTCGGGTCCTAAAACCATTCGAATTTGACAAATACGTAAGACATATATATTAGAAAAAAAAACCGAAATCTAATGCTTTCACAAGTTAAATAATGATTTCTTTGTTGTTTTTTCTTTCATCATTTCTTTTGTATATTATTTTGCATTATTCAGGGTTTCTTACAGTTTGTGAGTTAAGACATTATCAGTTACATGACATTATCATGCTTTTTTTTTTTTTTTTGTTTACTTTTCTCTTAACCAATGCCATTAATTGAAGAAACGATACTGTCTGTTTTGACAATCCTAATGAATTATCTACTAGTAAATATCCTTTTATTGATCCAATGAATTGTGATGCTAAGCACCAACTGATATCAATATTTTGAGGTTTTATTTTTCTACTTCGTGTATATATATAATTTTTTTTTTTTTTTTGACCAGTTTTTTTTTTTCGTCTTTGCTATTTTTCATTTAATAGTGGACAATTTTTGAGCCTCGGTTGAATATATTAACCCAGTTATATGCTTGACAACAAGCTTCAAAATAATTGAATAAAAGTATAAATATATATTTAAGAGTTTTTCAAAGTTCTACCTGTTCTTTTGGTTTATTATTATTATTTTTGCAAATATTTAATTAAAATGTTTCGTTTTGGGCTCACTGCAAGGAATTATTATACTTCGAGAGTTGGATTACTTCAGCAGAACTCGCTATTGAATATTTTTGGCCGTAGCTCGAATCCCATAATTTTCAACAGACAGTTAACACCGAAATTAATAAAAAATCTGAATCCTGCTAGATTTAATAGTACTGTTAGTAAAGGTATCAAGAACGCTGCAGAAAATCAATCAACAAAAAAGAAATTATCCATAAAAGACTTGTTTAAACAATATGGCTATGTCGCATTGAGTGTATATCTTTCGCTTGGAACAATTGATTTGGCGCTTTGTTATGTATTGGTAGACCAGGCTGGTGCAGAAGTCATCAAAGAATATGAAAATAAAGTTAAAAATTTCTTTGGATTTGGTGAAAATCAGGACAGTGTAGGTGCTTCTGAAAACAATGAAGATTTGAAATCTGCATCATTTTTGACAAAGTTTGCAATTGCTTATGGTATTCATAAATCTCTTATTTTTGTACGTCTTCCTATAGCTGCTTACATTACTCCTTTCGTCGTCAGAAAATTACAAAGTTGGGGTTATAAAGTTGGAGTTGCAAATTTGGCAAAGGCTGTCGTGAAGAATTCATCAACTAAGTAGAATATATCTTTTCTACTAATGAAATAGATAAATAATTGTAAATATATTGATTATTTTTGTAAATATTTCCTGATAGAATATAAAAAGGGAAAACAGCACTTTCGTCCTTGACAAGAATGAAATTACTTCGACTTACAGTATGATCAGTTTTTCTGAGATATAATATAAAATCTGCATTGACTCAATAGCAAACACATTGAGCAAATAGATGAATTAATTCAATTCACTTATTTATTCCCTAAAGTTGAAAAAGCAAGAAAAATGAATAACCAATTGAATAATAAAACAATGAATATAGAAAAATAAAATAAATTATTCTATTTAATTGTGTAAACGTTTTTCGTAGGTATGCAAGTTGTGAACACCTCCTTCGAGCTGAGCAGATGCAGTTCTAAATTCGAATCTGACTAAACCATTGTTGACATCACTTCTTAAATCAACAATGGATTTACAACCGATATCTTGTAAAGAATGTTGTAAACCGTTGTACAAATAAGGAATGAATTTATTAACAGAACCTTTGTCAACAACAGCACCGGAAACACCTTGTGCGACAAGAACTTTGTCGGATTCAGAAAAATATCTTGAAGTTGCTGCATTGCCTGATTTATGGGTTTGGTTCATGGCATCAATAGAACCCATGCCTCTATAAGTCTTCAATCTTTTACCATCTTTATAAAAGTATTCACCTGGCGATTCAGTGGTACCAGCCAACATACCACCCATCATAACAGCAGAAGCACCAAGAGCTACAGCCTTAGTGATATGACCGATATTTTGGACACCACCATCAGCAATACATGGAACACCAAATCTGTTGGCAAATTCAGTAACATTATAAACAGCTGTACCTTGTGGTCTACCACAAGCCATAACTTCTTGGGTAATACAGATAGAGCCGGAACCCATACCTATTCTTAAACCATCAACACCAGCAGAGATCAAAGAAGCAGCTTGTTCTCTGGTAACAACATTACCACCAATGACTTCTAAGTTAGGGAAAGTTTCTTTGATGAATTTTATCATGTTCAATTGGAAAATGGAGTTACCTTGAGAGGAGTCAATGATAACGACATCTAAACCAGCTTCAGCCAAAAGTTTTAATCTTTTCTTGTCATCTTCTAAGGTACCGATAGCAGCACCAACTAATAATTGTTTAGTTTTTTCATTCTTAGAGGCTAATGGATAATCTTGATTCTTTAACAAATCGGTTCTAGATAATAAAGAAACTAAATTGCCTTCGTCATCGATAATTGGTAATTTACCCTTCTTGGATGAAGTCAAAAGTTTGTTACCTTCTTCTAAAGTGATACCTTTCTTTGCGGTAAGCAAATCTTTGGCAGTCATAATAGAAGAAGCAGAAGCTTCAAAGTTATCGTTGAATTGATAATCACGAGAAGTGACAATACCAAGCAATTTACCTGGACATTTACCGTTTTCTAAAATGAACTAAGTTAGTAATTTGAATGACAGGAGAGGCAAAAAAAATTCCATTTATGAATTAAAATTTTCAATTTCATTTAAGACATCAGGGACATAAAAATTTTCCACAAAAACGTTTGTTTAAACAGTCGGAAGAACGAAAGTTATTAAAAGGTTTTGTTCATCATTTAAAAAAAAAGACAAAAGAAAAAAATTTAATTCAGAGAATGATATTTCCAATCAATACTTACCAGTTACTGGGAAAGAAGAATAACCTAACTTCTCTTGCAAAAATCTGATTTCGCCAATGGTAGTAGAAGGACTGATAACTACAGGGTTACTAATAAAACCATTTTCGTATCTTTTAACTTGTTTGACCATTTCAGCCTGTTCTTCAGCAGAACAATTGTGATGAATGATACCAATACCACCGAATAAAGCCATATGAATAGCCATATCAGCTTCAGTAACTGTATCCATAGGAGAGGATACAAAAGGAGAGTTTAAGGTGATATTTTTTGTTAATTTTGATTTAAGGGAGATAACGGAATGTGGGAAATTGATTTTGTTTGGCAAAATGAGGAAATCGTTGTAAGTTAAACCACCTCTAGTTTTGGAATCCATCAAAGTTTTAACATCGAGTCCATCTCTTTCTGGATATTCTTTCAAGAAATCCATAGCTTTGGTATAGTCTAAAGTTTGTGACATTTTTATAATTAAAGGAAGTGTC
Source organism: Saccharomycopsis javanensis (assembly GCA_031125485.1). Taxonomy (NCBI): domain Eukaryota; kingdom Fungi; phylum Ascomycota; class Saccharomycetes; order Ascoideales; family Saccharomycopsidaceae; genus Saccharomycopsis; species Saccharomycopsis javanensis. Next base: position 68,824 of record JASTUL010000037.1, read on the forward strand.
TCAAAAGGGTGAAGAATTAAAAAAAAAAAAAAAAAGATAGTGAACTAAACTCAAAAAAAAGATTATTAGAAGTATGGTATTCTCCAAAGGACAATAGTTTGCCAAAAAAAGAAAGAAGAAAGGAGAAAAAAATAAGAATTAAAAAAGTAAAATAAGAAAAGTTGAATATCAAGAAAATTGAAAAAAGGAAGAAACTGAAAAGTTTTTATATTTAAAAAAGAAAAAAAATTTTTTTTTTCTTTTATGCATCCATGTATTTTTCAAATTCTTGATGATGGCTAAAAAGAAAAAGAAAAAAAAGAAACAAAAAAAAATTTTATTTTTTAGTAGTCAACGGTACTCGTTTTTAGTAATCAAGTCATCGCTTCACTTTCATAGTTAATAAATAATGTGTGGATTAATAGGGAAAATGGTTAGGCAAGTAAATCACTTTAAATTAATCTATTTATATATATATATATAACAAATATATTATAAAGACACTATAAATACAAGATAATAATTAAGCATATATTGTAAATAAATTTGCTAGAATAAGGCAAATAAGATGTTTGTTTTTACAAATAGAAAACCATATGCTTATCATAAAAAAAAAGGAAACTCAAAAGTCGTTTTATTAATTGTCTCTAAGTCTTAGCCAATAGCTGTATGTTTATGCTTCTTCTACTATTTGCATATCATCTTATTATCTTAACTTTCTTATTTGACACGTCTAGATTTGGTCGATGATTATCATAATTGGAGCCTCTATGGTTCAAAAAGTGATGATTGCTTCACAATTGAAATATGATTAGAAAAACATTCCTCGGCTCATTCCGAGGTTCTCTTGGTTGTGAGTCATGAAATAAATAAGGTTATGTGCGATGCTTATTGATTTAAGGTTATGAGTTCTGGTAAAAAAATTGTTATGAATGATGTCTCTGGTTGTTATTTTGTAAGCATACTACTTTGTTTGCTTGTTATGAATCTCGATTACTGATTATTTAAGGATATCAGTCATGTTGCTAGTAAAGAAAAAAATTTTTTTTTGTTTTCTCCATCTCTGCACACAAAAAAAAAATTTTTCTTTTTGTTACTATTGTTCACTCTCTATAAATCAGCTGCAAAAAAAAAGTATTTAATATCGATTCTCTTCTTTCTCTTCCTCCTTCTTTTTCTTCCTTCTTTCTTTTCCTTTTTCCATTGTCTTTTCCCAGGTTTAGCTCTTATTTAATCAATTGTGTTTCCGTTTTGCCTTGAGTTGCGTGATATTGTATATCTAATTATACTATGTTAGCTCTTATTGTGTTATGAACGCGCCAGGTGTTTTCAACACCAAAATAAAAATAAAAACAAACCGTGCCATGAAGCGACAGTACTGATATATCAGATTATTGTGTATATCAATTCTTATATTAGTCAATATAACAAGTAAGTACAATTCGCAGTGTTGGTAGCCCCCCCCACTATAATATCCAGTCAAAGACTAATCTGATGATCAAAATAATCAATGCATAGTTCAACTGATTGATACCTGAAGATAAAAATTACCATCTAATAGTCTTTCGCTCCTATCTGATTTTTCTCTTTTGTCTAGGATATTTTCTATTTCCATTTAATAATACGTTTATTGGTTTAATTACTTGATTTCAAAATACTAACATCTTCTCAAAGTGATATATTTTTTTTTGCGCATATTATTCAACATTTCTTTTGTATAGTCATAATAACATTCCTTATTTCTCTCATGTTCTATTTTGTAGATTTTTTACGTGGTTATGTGCACTGGTACTTTTTTTTTACTTTTTTTTCTGTTAACTAGCTGCTAGCTTGAAAAAAAAAAAATTAAGAATAAAAGTAAGGTGTATAATGAGGATATACTGACGACGCTTGGTTCAACTATTTGTATTATTTCAAACACTTTGGTGAATACATGTACTTATTATTTTTTAAAATCGAATTACACTGCATTTGCCATTGTATATTGTTTCACAAATGTCTTCAGAAGGGTTCTCATACAAGGTATTTGATGCCTTCCCCAAAGTGGCCCCTCAACATACAGTCAGATCTTCCAAAGGTGGTTCATCTACCATTTTTCTCATCTTCTCTATTCTTTTTATAGCATATGCCCAAATTGGTGACTGGTTCGATGGCACTACAATAAATATATTCACAGTGGATTCTGAAGTGCAGGATACCATTGATATCAATATGGATTTGGTCATCAATATGCCATGTCAATTTATCCATACAAATGTATTAGATCTTACAAACGATCGGACATTGGCAGCCCATTATTTGAATTTTGAAGGTATCAACTTTTTCATTCCAGAAGAATATGCTTTAACAGTGGATGACGAACCTCCGCATAAACAACGTCCGAAATATGTAACTCCCCATGTTGATGAAGTTATGAGTAATGCTTTCTTGGCTGAATTCAGAGAAAGATCAAACGCTATGGATAATAAAGGTGCTCCGGCTTGCCATATATTTGGAAATATCCCTGTAGCAGCTTTAAGCGGTGATTTTCATATTACTGCAAAGGATTATAGATATATGGGTGCAGGTGCACATGTTCCGCTGTCTGCTTTGAATTTCTCTCATGTTATCAATGAATTTTCCTTTGGAGTCTTTTATCCATATTTGAATAATCCGTTGGATTTTACATCTAAAGTTACAACTCGTAATTTTCAGACTTATAATTATTTCCTTAATGCAGTACCCACCACATATACTCGTTTGGGTGTAAATATCGATACTTATCAATATTCTATGACAGAACTGCAAGTATATTCTGACAAGGGAATGGGTTCCTCATTTCCTGGTATATATATAAAATACGATTTCGAACCTATAAGAATGATTTTTCAAGAGGAAAGAATTGGTTTTGTCTCTTTTGTTATGAGATTAGTCAGTATTTTTGGAGGTGTGATTATTTGCTTTAGTTGGTTATATCGCGGTCTTGATAAACTAGCTGCTAAGTTCTTAGGAAAAAAATGGACTAATAGGGGTATGGTGGAAAAACCGCAAAGTTTACTAGATGAATGATTTATTAATCGTAAAAATTAGCATTGTTCCGAATAGACTTGAAAGTAATTTTTGTTTTGTTTTATTTTGCTTTTGTACGTATAGATTTTTGTTTTATATATGCTAGTTTTGTTAGCAAATTATACTAATTAATTTATTAAACTTTTCATTTTTTTTAAAAGAAAAGATCTTTCCTCTAGAAAATGTATTAAATTTTCATGATTTCCGCAATGTATTAATATTATCAAGACAATAAGCTAGTTTGTTGACTATTTATCATATTCTATTTTCTATCAGTCATGAACAATGGAAAGTAAAATGACCAAACATTTTTCTTTTTGTTTTTTTTTCTTTCTCAAATTTTTATAATGTACAGATTTTATTCGGTATATCTGTCGCCAGAACAGAGAAAAGGTTGAATCAGGAAAGCTAGCAGATTAATAGCTTTGAAAAGAAAATATCAGATGAACTTATGGAATTTAAAACTTGTTCTACCTACTTCTGCTAGAATAAATCATCTCGTATGATAACGAAGGTATAAGAGTGCACCAAAGATTTTTAATACTGCTATGATCAGTGTTTCTCTATACTTAAGCAAGAGATGAATGTTTGCAAATCTAAAAATATTGAATAGTTTTATTGTTTTCTTGTTTTTCTGAAAATTACAGAATTATAGTTTGAATTTAAATTATAAGAATTAAGTTTAACAGATACACAGAAAAATGGTTCACTACTATGAAGATACATGAAATATAAAAGTCTGTTAACTGATTACTTAAAAACACATGTGGACTAATACCCTTACGAAGTGTTCATTCCTTGTCATTTTTTTTCAAAAAAAAAAACAAAAAAACAATATTGTGTCTAAGGTAATTGACTTCGTTCTTAAGATATTTTCGTTGGTATTTTTTTATTAGTTTTGGAAATATCCATACTTATTTGATGCAATATGAAACATGTTTTCATATTTGATGAAAGGTTATTGAATTGATACTTGATTAACACTCATTGAAAAGATATTTAGAAAGAAATAATTAAAAAATTCTAGCAGAAAAAAAAAAGATCAATATGTGTAAGTAATCTAATTAATCTTCAATTATGTGAGATCAGTTGATCAGAAATTATTTATATCCTATCTTTATAAAAAAAGTTTTAATATTTTATAGATAGTCATACGAATTCTTTTCATCCTACTACGGAAATACATATGTGATGTTCTCTGGTTACATAAAAATTTACAATTTTATTAAATTGCATAATAACAAATACTTAATCAAAAGTAGATATTGCTGTAAATTTGACCGTGTTAATAATAATAATAATATTATTATTATTAACAAATGAATCAAAGAAATGAGTATTTTAACTACAGGAGCTTTCTCTGAAGTTCAATTAATTATACAGTTATCTTTGTGGGTCAAGCACATATGCATGTCGATAAATGCCGCAGAAAATAGGCAAACGAAAAAAAATTTTCAACATGCCTTACTGTTTCGGCTTCATTATGCAATGAATATACGCTTTTTTTTATCATCCTGTGTAATCAACATATGTAAAATAAAATGACACTACAGATTTTTTTCATAGTTTTATCTGCTGTTTACTATCTAAAAGTAGTGCCACTTACTTTTTAAAAAATTTGACTCCTTTCTGATTAAATTATATTACTTACTGCAGTTTTATTAATACCAATATTCTAGTTTTATTTTTAATTTTAATGGATCAATTGAAAAAGATGGATATATAAACCATGAAACTTCCACACCTGTGGAAATATTGTTTCATGATAGCAAAAAAAAACACATTACCAAAAAATAAACAAGTTCAATTATTAAAATACTTTATCATGCTTTTATCTGCTTCTACTTTTGCTAATATTGTGTTAGCTCTTTCTACCTTTACTATTGCTGCACCAGTTAATCCAAAATCCTCAGCAGCTCCTGTTGCTGTTGATTTCAAAGTTGTCAAAGAATCTACTTTCAAGAAATATAATCCAGGTGCGAAACTACCACAATCTTGGGGTCAAAGAAGAATTCAACAAGCCTCCGAAGCACATAGTATTACTATACCAAATGAAGGTTCATACTTTTTAGCAAACTTGGAGGTTGGTTCTGATAAACAACCAGTTGGTGTTATTGTTGATACTGGATCTTCTGATTTGTGGTTTCCTTCTAAATCTAGTTGTGAAGCTCCAACTAAAACCACTGCCGACTCTGCTTTAAGTGGATTACCGCCACCATCATCTGGTTGTCCATTGGGTTCTTTTAATGAGGACACTTCTTCATCTTATAATTCTATGGAAAAACCATTCTCTTTGTATTATGGTGTTGAAGGCTACTACACCTATGCTAAGGGTACATGGGCAAAAGAAGATATTACCTGGGGAGGAGTCAGCGTTGATCAACTTCAATTCGGTTTAGCTACTGACCAAGATATCGGCCAAGGTATTATTGGTATTTCATACAAGGGTACCGAAGGTGTCCGTAGCAACGATCAATATGATAACTTTCCGGTAGCTTTAAAAAATCAAGGTAAGATTAATAAATTGGCTTACTCATTGTACTTGAACACGGAAGAAGCAGAAGCCGGCACTATCCTTTTTGGTGGTATTGATAAGGCTAAGTTTAATGGAAATTTAACCATGCTTGACATAATCAATGTTAACGATGCAGGCACTACCGAAAATGAAGCAGTTGCATTTTTTGTGAACTTTCATGGTATGGAACAAAACGGTGAGCAACTCTTCTCCGAAACTCATCCAGGTTTATTGGATTCTGGCTCTACTTTATTATATGCTCCAGAGAATATTTATAACACAGTTGCTCCTAAATACGGTACTTATAATTCAACGGCTGGTGGTTACATTACTCCATGTAACACTCAAGGAGATAACTTCAAATTCCAATTTGACAACAATTTAACTATTGAAGTTCCATTTGAACAACTTTTATATAATATTTCTGATTCAAACAATTTATTCACAAATGAAAAGGGTGAGGAGATGTGTCTTTTCTCAATGTTGAGTAGCAGTGAGAACGTTTGGATTATGGGTGATGTATTTTTAAGAAGCGCCTACATTTATTATGATATGGAGGAATCTCAAATCGGTCTTGCTCAGGCTGTCTACACTAACCAAACTGATATTGTCACCGTTTAAATTATTCAATTACTTTTTAATTTTTTATTCTAAATTTTGAGCTTTTTCCAAATTCCAGATTAGTTTACTTCATTTACTTACTAGCCTGTTGATCAGGTAATATATGATTATATAATTCATTTTTGTTAAAAAAAACAATAAGTATCATCATGTAATAACAAGCAAAATATAGCAAAACTACAATCAATCATATATTAAAATGATCATTTTATAAGAAAAATTTTTAATTCAATTTAAATAGATTAAAAATAGTCAAAATGTTTTCATATTCAAAGGCTACGGTTTGTTTATTGCTTTGCATAATCTTTGAGAATCCTTGACTGATAATTTTTATATAAAAGAAACTTTACGAAGAAATTACCTATTTTTAAATGCCAAAAGTTAGCATGTTAATATATGCATATTATCATTCAATTTTCACAAATAACATATTTTACAGTACATATAACTAAAAATAAATTTTTAATGGACCTATTCAAGAGATATATATTGAAATCTATTAATTTTTTCTTAACCAAGCAATTTAACATTTCTGAGAAGAAAAAGTATCAATATATGGAAAAAGTTCCCCTATGCGTTGCAGTAATTTGAAATAAATACTAAGGAAAAATATTCTTTTTTTCAAAAATGAATTTTTTTCTTAATGATATTCATCATTTTATAATAAGTTTTATTATTTTTTTTTGCAAGTATTAAAAAAAAAAGAGATTATTTGAGAAATACGTTTCATGTAACATTTAAGTCATATGATTTATGCATGTCAGAACAACAACAAAAAAAAAAAAAAAAAAACATGAAAAAAACATGAATACTAATTCGGAATGTATCAAGGATTACAGATAGTATCAAATCTAATAAGAAGTCAGTAATTTAAACAGAAAAATTAATAATTTTTGGGAGACGTACAGTAACCATTCAAAATTAATCTATAAGATAAGCTAGACAAAAATTGAAACCCTAATAGCAATGGTAAACCAATCTTGTGAGTAATACTCTAGTTATGATCAAGGCTGCGTTGCCCTTAAGTTCAAGATTTTTCCTAACCAACATTTTTAGATGACATGATGTTAGAGGAATTTCCACTCATGATATCTCCATTTTATAAGCCACCTCATCAAATAACTCTTCCATCTAATTATAGATCTTTGCCCGAACAACTTCCTATATCAATATACTACTCTAATTATTCATCAGTGTCTCCAGCAACCGAAGAAAATGTAAAAGAGAATTCAATAATTAATGACATAATTAGCTGGAAAACTGAAGTTGTGCTGTTCAAAGAATCAATACTTGAAGATCATAAACTGGATAAATTAGAATATAATAAGTGGGTCAATGAAAACATCAATCATTATGCGCCTGGTTACTTAGACAGCAACCAGAATCTTTTGAAGCCGAAACTCGTATCAGAAAAAACTAAACCAAATATCCAAAGCAGTACATCTAGTAAAAATTCTTCTATAGATCAATTGTCAGAGGTTTTTCAAAATATTCAACTTTAACAAATACTAAAACTGGTGCTATAAAGAGGCATTTGATTATAAATTTTGAATTGATCTTGTTGTCACGAAAATTCATCATTGATTTCTCCGACTTGCAAGTTTCAATTATATGTTTTATTTGGAGATAGAATTCAAGAGCTAAACTCTTTCAAAAATAAAAAAAGAATAATTTTGAAAAAAAAATGTTGAAAGAATGAAAATATCATCTTACTGTTATTTCAGTGAATGTAATTTATGTGTATTTTGATACTAATTTTTAACCTTTATTAGTATTGTTGGACTTGAAAGATAAGTGAGTTGATGTTTTGACATTAAAATTACAGTAGCTTAACTACAGCGAGTCAATGAAAATATTTTTGAGATATTCGCTAGCACTGAGAAGAGTTGATTGTGAAAGATGATTCGCATCAGCTCCATTAACACTTATTTAATAATATTCAGCATGGTTTAATAGGTACTGAATGACGTTGAGGAAGATAAGCAAAGTAATTTGGAGGTCAAGTTTATTTTCAAGATATATATATATATATATATATATGGGATTAAACACTGTAACTCAAAGTAAAGTTGTTATCAAGTCTCCTAACTTTATAACTTTTGAGGATCTACTTTTTCCAAAGCTTATATTTTTTCAAATTTGTAAAAGAGGTAGGTATACACCAAAAATATTAATCTTTTTTCAATGAATCTTATGACAATAGTATTGCTCACGATTCGCTACATAGTCATCCAACAGAGATTTGATCTTTACAAGGATATGTACTCTCGCAATACTACTGCGAAAGCTTAAATAATTATTTTTTTTACCATTATCTCAGTGTGATGATCTTTTGATGGTGAATACGAACCACAAATCTTATTTTTTTTTTCTTTCTTTCTTTTCAATTAGAATAAATTTCGGATCACTACTTTTTAAGTCCACCCAAACTATTAATGTTCTCTCATTATGGTAACTTAGTATTATGTAAATCTAATGGTGGTTAATTTATTTCCGGAAATTTAATTTAAAATTTTTTTCATAAATCTCATATTGATTCAATCAATTCACTAGCTATCAAAATTGGCTTTAAAATCCAAAAGGTTGTGTTAATTTTTGAAGTTGAATGCTAACTTGGAAGCAGCAAATATTGGTCAAGTTATTAGATTTATGTGGATAGGTCCAATGATCTATTGAAAAATTATTAAACGAGGTAGCTTCTGAAATATTTTGTAAGAATCTTGAGAATAACAATTAGCATATAGCTCTGAGTAGTTACCATTAAAAACATTAACTCTAAAACTAGATATTTCGCGATTGGTAAAAAAATGAAAATGGTAGGTGTCATTTTTTTTATTGATAAGTTGGCAGATGACCTTTTATTTGGAATTAGAAAATTTTATCTGCTTTTTGGTCACACCTTGCAAAAATGTAAATTCTAAAATTAATTTGCCCATGTTCATTAGTTCTAAGCCATTAAGAAAACATAGTAAGAACATTATTTTTTTGAATAAGGATAGGTGCTCAACTCCTTTTGTTTAGCTCCAATAGACCGACTAAATGAATCGCCAACAACATTTGTAGATATAAACTTGTTGTTGTCAAGCAAGAAGTTATTTTGAAAAAAGTCAAAAAAAAAGTCTGAAGAATTGACCAAAATATTATGAAGAAGCCCGTTCGTTTAAAATCATTAAATTTCATAAAATAATTGTATATTACTAAAAGGATAGGAAATAAATTTGATACTGAATTAGAATCAAATTGTTCTAATATAAAAAATATTAAAAAAAATGTTGGAGAATTTCAAGGTGAAAATTATTAATACTATAAAACAAATTGATATATATATATATATATATTATTATTATTATTATTTTATGAATAATAATTATTGAAATAGTACTCTATATGGGCATAACCAAATAAAAACTATTTTGCTTCAATAATCTTTTGTCCTAAATTATTTAAATGATTGATAGTACAATCAAGCTTGAAAATAGAAATTGATATTAATTTTTGTTGTGGAAAAAAAAGATACAAAACGAAGTAAATAAAGAAAATGTATCTGAAAAAAGACAAAAAGAAAAAAAAGAACATATTTGTTGTGTGTTGGATTCATGGTTTAGGAGATGAAGAAACCCTATCAATAATCCTAAATATACTTATTGAAAACGTTGTAACCCAAAGACAGAGCGTTATAAATAGAAAAGAACACAATGCCTTTTGTTTATCACAAACTGTCATAACAGTGAAGTCTATAAATACAGCTGCTCTTGTCACTATCTGATATAAAGAATTTTTCAGAGCATCAACAGCGACGCCAGTGTCTCTTTTAGAAACAGCTTCGCCAACTGTGCTGCTAACACAAAACCAACGGTCATCAAGCATAGTGTTAAATGCTAATGCAATATTAGCTGAACTAAAAATAATAAATAATAAATCTAAGGATACCAATTTTATCTTATCCATAGGGTTTCTTAATCCTATAGGCTTACCACTATATTCATCCCACGTGATATAAACTAAGTAAACCATGGCAATTGTTTCAACAATGATGGCCATTATGGTACTTGGTTGCTGTGATACAAGAGTATCCTTGATCTTGTTTGTACTTTTAAAAATCGTGCATGCCAACGCTAACGCAACCGCCGACAAAATGAATGTAAATGATCTCAACGCTAGTAATAAATATGGATTGAAAAGAAGAATATTTTGGAAAGTTGATTTCCAGTGACTTCTTTGTGAACTGGACAACCAATATTTGGACATAACTTTTGGATCTTGGTCCTCAGCTCTATTGCTGCTATTGGAATTGTTTATATGATTCAGAGAACATGTGGCTTTCGAAAAAAATGTTGAAAAAAAAGAAATTTTCATTTTATTGCTTGTATCACTACTACCTAAATACAAATCATCCTTATTTAGTACTTCTCTCAATCGCTTATCACCTTCCCAATAACCGGATAGATCAGGAATTCTTATATCGCTAGTGTCACTATCACTATTTTTATTCAGAGTTGACAAGGAGTGATTTTTAAGAGATAGTTCTTTCCTTGATACACTACTAACTCTTCTGTTAGGCCCATTGAAGTTCGTATTTCCGCTTATACTATTTGGTAATCGATTTTCATAAATAGGTAGAATACTGGGCTGCACCAAATTGGCACTCCTGGATTCTATGGTGTCGAGAAAAGAGTTCCAATCATTATTTAACGAAGTTAAAAATATATCAGGAATAGAGGGCGGAGCTTTCAGGGAGCTGATATCACTTTCTTTGTTATCTTGATTTTTCAGAAAATCTGTAACAGTTACATTTCGAGAATTTATACTTGATTTTGCAATACAATCTAACACATAAGGCGGCACCACAATAGGATCCATATTATATGCACGATACTGATTATAGTCATTTAGAATTTCTTCTTCTTCTTCAGCTCTCTGCTTTCTAATTTGTTCAACATTACTATCAACACTAGCGCTACTATGATTATGATTCATATTAAAACTATAGGAAGTAATTTTGCTAGACGATGAATTAGAACATCCTGAAGCTCCATTTAATTTAGAGCTGTGATTGGTGACACCCATTTTGACGTTGCGTCAAATGGCTATTCTATTATGGTTTATTTAGAATTTTTAATATGTATATTCTCAGAATCTAAAAAATTTCAGATTTCTTGTTTCGTAATATTAGTTTCAGCTTTCGATAGATTTCCAAAATTCGTTTGTTGTTTGCTTTTTGCTGAAAATTATTTTTAACTTGTCAAAAAGAGTCAAGAAACATGAAAGTTACAAATTGTCAACTCAATATTTTGCAATTCACTAGTCTGACTGAATACTCTTTAGCTTTGTTTCTTAAAGATACCATATAATATTTGAATAATAACTTTCACTTTGTATTAAAAGTAAATGATAAATAAAACGAATCAAATAGAATACAATTTATCAGAGAAAAAAAGAAGTCATAATAATGTAAAGAAAAAAAAGTTCTTTCTCTAAAAAAACATCAAAAAAAAAAAAAAAAAAAAAAACGTAAATATACAATGAAATTGTAATTCTAGTACGTCATTATACTTGAACATTAAATTTGCAAGGAATAGTCAAATACTCAAGTAAAACAATTGGGTAAATTCATTGACCAATGTTTAAAAAACTTTTGGTATATGAATTTAATAAGAACAAGAAATATAGCAAAAGTTTGAAAGATCTTTTATATAGTAGTTTGATGTATTTTACGGCAGAATCATAGAAAGTGCAAATGTCAAAATATTACGCAAAAAGGTTATAAACGAAAAAAACAAAAGAATCAATATAAAGATTAAAAATCATTAAAAACATAATAAATAAACTTAACAAAAAAAAAAAAATTTGTATATAGAGACAAAAGAATGAAGATAAGCTAACATCACGCTAAGAACACTATCGGTATGATACAATTATTTCACTGATAGCTACTTAGTATGCTTTCATCATCATCAAAATCACTCATTGGAGTAAAACCATGCTGTAAGGAAGATAGCTGAGGACTAATCTGGTTATTAGAAAAGTGAATATCTAAATTACGTTTTCGAATTTGATCCTTGTCAACAATAATATTCTGACCATCATCCGAAGATATCAGGAAATTAATGTTTGATAATGATTGATTATTAGTTACATATGTAGGCGATGTTATTTTATTGTAGTTGATATTGTTTACCCCGTTTGATACATTAGTTCCGACAAGCAAAGGTGCATTGGTGTTCATAGTACTATGATTACCATTTTTATTAAGATTTGTTGATTTGTTAAAGTATGAACTTGGAATGATATCATCATGTCTGGTCTTTGGTTTTAACATATTAATTTTTTCATTGAGTGTAATTGGAGGCTGGCTAGACACCGATAATCTACCATAAGTTGGATTATTGGTTCCTATAGGATTGGATGTCAAGTTATTCATGTTAATACTGCTATTAAAATTATTTGAAATAGGACTTCCACTAGTAATAATTCTATTATTACTTTGCTTTGGCGAATTAATTGTTGAAGATGGATTCGATAAAATCGAAATATTGGTGACACTTTTACTATTGTAGAGCAGCAGTGGCTTATTTGCGCTGATATTGGCACTGCTAATGAGTTTGCTACTAGCTTTCAAAGGCAGCGGGTTATAGTTGACAATGTTGTTACTTTGAAATGGCAGAATGCTTTGAGTAATGACCGAAGGTCTGCTATTCATATTTCTATTGTTATGAATACTGTATGTATCACTATCATCATTGATGTCAAGAACATGGCTGAACTTCAAATCAACATTTTGATGTTCGTGATTAGTTTTATGTATTCCAACAATAGAGCTGCTATCACTAGAATCATTATCTGTGACAGTATGCAGTTTATTTGTGCTTGAGGTTCCACCCAAAGATTTTAGTCTTTTATTATCACCAAAACTAATAGGTTTGGACTGACCATGAGAAAACATCATGACATTGTTATTGTTACTATTATTATTGTTGTTATTGTCGTTACTATTAGAATTGGTAGGGGTGTCTTCGTGACTATTACTGGCAGTTGTATTCGCATCGTCTTTAGTTGCTGCAACTGAAAAGCCAGAAGTACTAGAGGATCTTGATATTCCGATATCTTGTTGCAGGAAATGCAGTTCATGTTGTGGGATATGATCCTGTCGCGAGTTTATAATACCAGTAAGCATATTATTATCTGTATCATGAATAACACTAACATCTACATCAACTACTTCGTCATCATCAGCAACGACTAAATTATCAATATTATTTTTGCTGGTAACTACTTGAGCTTCAGAAGAAGATGCAACAGACGCTGCAGTTGAAGATACATATTGCTTGTTTATATGTGAGATATGATGAAACGGAGCCTTGAAAGGATGATTTGTCGTCGAATTACTCGAGTTATTCGTTTCCATGTTCTTGGTTCTTTTCTAATTTATCAAACTATTAACAATTTCTGTTTGAACTTTTACTGATTTCAATTTGCTTCTTTTTAACTTTTTTTTTAAAAAAAAGTTCCCTCTTTTTTCTTTCGCTAGTTCTTTTCAAAATATCTTTTTCTTTAATTGTTATCAAAAAAAATTTTTTTTTCTTTCTTCAAATGCTGATATCTTTTCTTTAATAACTTATTTGACTTATGGTTAATAACCGATTATCTTTCTTCTTTTTTACTTTTTTCTTCCTTCTTATATTAACTGTTACTTGTCGTTTTATTAAAAAACCAAAATGCGTAAGTTTCAGTTTAATACGTTCAACATAATAATGTTGGTAAGATCTAGATGGGATTCCAAACTTGAAAGGGGATAAAACGTTAATCAAAAGGCTCAAGTATTCAATTTGTATGGAGAAATTTGTGTAGAAACGGATAATGAGTTTCCACATGTAACCCTGTCAAAAAAAAAATAGATAGAAAAAATAAAAGACCTTCAAAATATTAAATGCACTACGTTTCACGTGATTAAATATTTATTATCCAGGGTTCATAATATTGACGTAAGCTAGATTTGACTTTAATTTACTCTTTCTAGTTGAAGGCAATCTGAAGAGATTAAGGTCTTGTAGCATTTCAAATGCTTATTTTTTAATAAGAAACAACAATTAACAACAACATTAGTAATAATAATAATACATATACATATATAGATAAAAGTGGTTGCGATTATAGAGGTTAATGATAGAAAAATTGAGCCACTATATATATTTCTGATTAAATTTTAGATATCTTGTTGTGATAATTAATATTTTATCAAATTTGTGAAGAGGGTATATATATAAAAAGTGCAAAATCAGATATTTATTTGATTAGTTGTGCAACCAGCTTAATTTTTTTGTTGTGACTAATCATATAAAGTAGTTAGATATCATGCCTTTGACTAGAAGAAATTCTTTTCATAACGAAGCTCGTCGGTCCAGCTTACACATAGCTAGAAGAAGCGATTTGGATGATTTGCTCGATAGCGATTACGAGAGTTCTATCCACAATACTGAAGATGCGTTTGTCCATAACGGGTCAGATGTATTTTCTGGAAAATCCGCTATATCTTCTCTTGAAGATGTTTGTTTGCCTTTAAATGATCATCAGGACAGCAATCCAGTGGTAGACGAGCATGGTAATAAAGTATGGCCAGATTTGAAGTCTTTACAAGAATTTTCAAATCAAGAACTAGAAGAATTAGCACAACTTCATACTGCAGAAGGATCTAATGCTGATCATTATTTAATCAATGGTGAAGATGGCCATATATCAAGAAATTATAGACATAATAAGGATGACGAAGAAGATGAAGATGATTATACAACCGATCAAACAGAGAGTGATATGGGACGTCCAGATATAGCTTTTAAATCACCTATAGTAACCAGAGTTGATGTTATAAATAAAAATACGAAGGATTATCAGCCGTTGATATCTCACAAAGTGAATGAAGCTGAAGGATTAGATGGTAGAATAAGACCTCCTAGAATATATCCTTGGAATAACAATGCAAGATCTAATGATGAAGATCGTAATTACCATGCTATAGACACATCTCATAAAATTAGACTTAATCAACCAATAATTAATAAGGATCACTTCTTAGATGATTTTAGATTTGCATATTTTAGAGAAGATTTAGATACAACTATTCATTCGCCAAATATCTCTGGTATTTTGCAACCAGGTCAAACATTTGCTGATTTATTTGTCAGTTCTGTTTATTCGAAAAATAATTCCAATTTACCAAAAACTTTGAGTCCTTTTAAATCTACAGATCCTAGTAATTCTAGTATATCCTCTAAAAAAAATGAAAAACATATATTTTGGTTAGATATCCTAAATCCAACAGAAGATGAAATAAAAGTTATAGCGAAATCCTTTGGACTTCATTCTTTAACAGCTGAAGACATATTACTTGGAGAATCTAGAGAAAAAGTGGAAGTTTTTAATAATTATTATTTTATATGTTTCCGTTCATTTGATGTCGTTCATGAGAAATTGAAAATTAAAGTTAAAGAAGCTTTGGACTTCAAAGGTGATGATGATGATAGTGATGATGAAAACAATTTTTATTATGAGAATGGAAAATTACTAACAGCCAATCAAGCCCTTTCCAAAAGAATATTTCATTTTTTCTCTAACTTTTTCAAACAAATTAAAGGCGTGGGATATTCCAGAAGAAAACTGACCATTTCAAAAAAAGATGTAACAGATTTGTTGATGCGTCATCAGAAAAGATATTTGTCGACATCAAAATTTAATGAACTACAACCGCTTAATATATATATAGTTGTTTTCAAAGAAGGCGTGCTAACTTTCCATTTCAATAGTACACCACATCCTGTAAACGTTAGAAGAAGATGCAGATTATTACGTGATTACTTGAATGTTTCTAGTGATTGGATTGCCTATGCTTTAATTGATGATATTACTGATGCTTTTTTCCCGATGATTGAACTCTTGGAAAGCGAAGTTCATGCAATCGAAGATGAAATTATTAAAATGCAAACTAAAGATAGTGATGATGAATCGGACGATAGTGATTCTGATTCGGATAGTTCGACCGATAATGAGTCAGAATATGTTGACGGAAACACAGCATCGGGTGATTATTATGGTTACAAGAAACCAAATCATCATAATAACTTTTCTTATAGAAAGAGAAGATTATCAAGAAGAAGTTCAACTGCTGGTACATTCTCCATTACAAACAAAACGTATGCGCCGTCCTTGTCATCTTCATCCACGGGGAGATCTTCATCAATATCATCCTCTAGTAGCTCATCTACTCTGTCCATGCCATCAAATGCAACCTTCCAGTGGCAAAAGAAAAATGATATGCTAAGAAGAATAGGTGAATGTAGAAAGAAAGTTATGACTCTTCTGAGACTCTTAGGATTTAAAGCAGACGTTATTAAAGGATTTTCTAAAAGATTTGGTGGAAGTCCTTCCTCAAATAATAACTCTAAGCTTAATACCACTACAAATATTACAACGGAAGATGCTTATGATATGGAGAACAACTCTAATTTCGACCATAGAAAATTAAATGCTGTTGCAATCAGTCATGAAAATTCAGAACTTGGAATGTATTTAGGTGATATTCAAGATCATGTTATCACTATGGTTCAGACGCTTAACCATTGTGAGAAGTTGCTCTCAAGAGCCCATTCTAATTATTTGGCTCAGATCAACATTGATATGACTAAGGTTAATAATGATATGAACGATGTTTTAGGCAAGTTAACTATTTTAGGTACCATAGTTTTACCTATGAATGTGGTAACTGGTCTATGGGGGATGAATGTGGAAGTACCTGGTCAGTTTCAAGAAAGTTTGATGTGGTTTACTTCCATAACAAGTGGTCTTTTTATTTTTGGTGTCATTTTATTTTTTGTAGCAAAGAAAATTGGAGTTGCATAATAAGACATATGTTCATATTTTTATTATATCTTAATATTGTATTAATAAGTCTTTGGTGTTTAGTTTATATTATGGCTTATTCTGTAAGGTAGCTTTTAGATAATAATATATTATTTTTCTGGTTTTAGTTCCAAATAAGGTCTTCAATGTTGAACTTTTTTTTTCCAACTTTTCTTCCTATTATCGCGATTTTGGAACATGCATGAAATTTTTGTTGAAAAAAAAAAAAAAATGAGAAAAAGTAGAAAATATAACCTGGAGGATTATACTACTCATCGCCTAATTATATAAGAATCATAAACTAGTTTAGATTAGTCACAGCATATGATCATATCATTACTGAAATCGCAGGAACAACATTAATTAAGAATGTCGCCACAGGTATTGGATGATGGTATATCTTTTGATAGAGATATACTATCCGAAGAAAGACTAACCGATATTAAGAAAACTTTAATCAAAACCAAGGCCATAACTTTAATTACATTGACAGATTGTACCTCAAAAAAAAATTATTTAGAAAATGCCTTTACTCTTATATTTGAAACACTAAAAAATTATCAGGGTTCCGGGGAAAATATAAGATTGTTAAGTTGCGATTCGTTATCAGTTTGGCTTCTACGTTGCTCTCAAGTATTGCAAGAAATTCTGAAAAGAGAAAACCCTGAAGCCTCTGAAATCATTTTAATTACTAATATTAATAATCTTGTCTCCAATGATGTAGCCGAACAGCTATTTGATTTTGTAGTCGATTTTTGGAATGATAGTGGTTCTCCTTTAAGTAATGCAATTAAAGATTTATTTACAAAATTAACCATGTTTTTATATAATTTCAGAAACAATGGTAAAATAAAAAGTAATTTTTCCAATTCTCAAAGAGTGTTTGACTCTTGGTGTTTGAGAACCTTAAAAACAATTCCTCATACAAAAAGAGTTCTCTATTTTTTAGTGATGAATTTAGTCAAAATTGTTGATGCAAGAATAATCTTGGAAAATTCTCCAAAATTTTTGGAAGATTCATTGATTCAAATGAAGCTGAATGCATTCTCTAATTCAATTGCAAAGTGTTTGGCTGTCATCCTTGAAAAGCTTTATCTAACAATGAAAAAATCGCTGACTGAGAGAGAAAGTAATAAAATTTCTAAATTTGAAATATTATGGATGAATATTTGGAAAGACCAAATTATAAATGCATTAACAAATTACGAGTTACGTCGTAATGTTCAACTCTACCTTTTGCCATTATTATTCAAGATTCCTACGGACCCGGCAACTGTTCATAAGCAATTTGTGAGGGAAATACTTGGTATGTCTATCCCTCAACATAATTACAAAAGATTTGAGGTGAATGAAGCTGATTTTAAGATGTCATTATATTTATCATGTCTTAAAATTGGTCAAGAACTTCTAATTGATACAGAACCATTCGAAGGTATCGATCCAATCATTGATATTTGTCAACTCAAGGAACTTCTAAGAAACAATAATAAAAGTATAAGGCTAACTGCTCTTACAATTTTGATTGGAAACTCTAAAAATTCTAAACCTATCAAATCATATATTTTTGATATGTTTTATGGTATTCTTGAATTATATTTTGTTGACGATGATCCAGATACCAGAAATGATTTTTTTAGTCTTTGCAGATGCTTTATACTTAGAATTCGTGATTCCAATTACGCAGCAAATAAATCAATCAAATCATTAGAATCAAAAATTATGAAAATAAAGCAAAGTATAACTGGTTTAGAAGATCAAAGATCTAAAGAATTGTTGGAAGTATTTTTGAGTTTAAGAAACCTGTATGAAAATCAAATATTTCAGGGCAAGCAGTTCATAAGAAAACTAATTGATAAATGTAAATCGGAAATTGTACCAGGGATGACATACCAAAGACTAAACCTTGGATATAGAATAATTATTGCTCTAATTACTTCAGGAATAGATTCAAATGTTTCTAGAACTTTTTTCGGTAAGTCATATCTTGCGTACCCTTATACTATGAACATGTATACCAATGAACTTATTCGATTGTATGTGGACAATATAGCCAATAACTTTGATGATATTAGGGAATTCTCTATTCAGACATTGATCATGGCACCAGCTCTAAATGGATCAAATGACAAGGAAACTACTTTCGAATCGATGAATTCATTAGTTGAGAAAGCTGTAAATATTCTTCAGAATATTCAGGGAAAACAAAGTGACAGTGGAGCTAGGTTGTTACAATTTGTGACGAACTACAATACTCAAAATGATAATTCCGATCAAAATGAGAGAAATATTGATTTACTTATTACTGAATTAGAAAAAAATATTAATGAAGCAAAGATGGATTTTGGTGTTGCTGTTACAAAATATTCTGTTCATGGTCTTTATAAAGGTTTGGCAACAATAATTGAAAACTATAAATTTATAAAGGAAAACAAATCGAAAAAAAATGTCAGAAAATCTAAGAAAATTGATATTACTAAAGAGAATGATAGATCAGAAACATTAGTGCTATCAGACGGCTCGGTGCAGGTATGGAAAGCGAGAATTAAAAAAGTAATGTCGTTACTTTTAATTAATTGGAAGTTGACTAAAGATATTTTATCCACTGATTCACCAGAGGGTAATGTTCCTAATGAACTTAAAGATAAAGATGTTAGAGAAATTCAACAAATTAGTCCATTTTCTCAAATTCTATCTAATTATGCTTGGAGAGCAGCAAAAGATTCTTCTTTACTTCTTAAACAGTTTCTTCTAAGAGTTCCACTGACTATCTTGACAAGCGAAATGGTGCTAGATATAAGTAACCTTGTCTTGGCTCAGTTATCTTCTGTTAATCATAAGGGTGCTTTCTATTCCATTTATCCAACCTTTGAAGAGTGCTGCAACAGATGCTTCCGCAGTGGCCCTGAGTTATCTAAATATCCAGAAGAGTGGTTATCAAAAAATTTGTTATTAATCAAACAAAAGTCAACGTATATCATTAGGCGTTCAGCTGGCTTGCCTTTTTTAATTTCGATTATTCTTAAGGCAAAATCAGAATCCTTAGGTAAAATTAAAATTAATGAAAATCATACCGGTTTATTTAAACAAACATTTACTTTTCTACTTGAAATTGCTAGTGCTCCTATCTCTCAATCAGAATATACTATAGATGGTAATATTGAGCTACCACAAGTTCATGCATTTAACTGTATTAAACAATTATTTGTTGAAGCAGAGCTTTCTGCGATTTCATCATTCTATGTTGGTGATGCTTTAGCTCTTTCATTCAGATCAATGAAATCTCCTATTTGGGCGATCCGAAATTGTGCAGTTATGTTATTTGCTGCTTTGGAAAATAAGTTGTTTGGATCCAAGAAGGTTGGTGATATTATTGTGCCCTTTTCCGCAAGGTTATTTTTCAGTAGATTCAAAGGAATTAAGGAAGTTATGATTTCTAATTTTTCAGAACTATTGCTTGAACAAGATAATTCTGACAATGGTAACATTGAAAACATTTTTCCTATTCTTACAATTCTATCAAGATTAGAGCCAACTAATAATCATAACAATGACTTAACTGAATTTGAACCTCACGTCATGGAAACATTACGATTAGCTCAATTTAAGATCAGAGAAATGGCAGCAAGGGTAGTTCCATCATTGGTTTTTGAACACGAGCTCATGGACTTGTCGAAGAAAATAATCAAATTAATTCAAGGTTCTTTAAAAGAAGAAAAAGTTAATTATAATCTAGTTCATGGACTATTTCTTTCTTTGAAAGAAACGCTACGCAAAATACAAAACCTTTCTTCAGTTTTAAATGAGTCTGCAACGGATAAAAAATTAATCGACGTCACAGTATGCAATCAATTATTTTCTGTTGTTAAAAGATTCATAGAATATCATAGCAATCCAATTATATACAAGGTGATCCTAGATATATTAAACATTGTGCTCCAAGGAAATCACTTCAAACAGTTTATTGATAGTAACTTCGATGCTCATATGATCTTGGGAAATATTTACCTATCAATTGATAAAGACCTTACATCTAATAATCTTGATGGTCCAAAACAATTATTAGTTGAAAATGTTTCCAAATTCCTTCTAAATTTTGGACTCTCGCTGAATGATCAACATTTTTTAAAAGACTTCATACCTTTATTAATATTTTCTAGCTCATATAGAGTCAAAATTGTTGTCTGTGATTTTATTGTCAAACATTTTGATAAAATTGGAATAGATAGTGAATTTATTAAGAGTTTAAGTATCGATATTTGGTCGATGCTTAATAATCCTAACGAGTCATCCTACGTCAAATCATATGGTTTGGCATTGCTAAAAATTCTATTATCTAAAGATAGCAATTCTACATATGATAAGGAGAAAGTCAAAATTTTATTTGAGTACTCAAGTAACGAGCAGAGCGAAGATATTAGAAGCACGGCTATACAGGCCATTGGTCCATTGATTGGTAATATTATTGTCGCATGTAACAAGGATTTGATCTGCTATGTAGATGAGTGGTTGAGAATCATTATGAGGTACACAGGTGACGATTACATTTTAGATTTGAGATATAGTTGTACGCTTTCTTTGATTTCTATGCTCGATATTGTTCTCAATAATTCGGAAGATTTTAATACTATTTCTATAGTATCAAAGGCTGTATTTTTACTTTATCGTCAGCTTAGTGATAGTGATGATATCATCCGATATTTAAGCTCACAGTTTTTATCTCGAAGAATATTGAAAAATGGAGATTCGGAATATGTTCCCGTAGATATTGAAAACTCTTTTGCCAAAGAATACTTTATAATTTTTGGATCTAAGGCTGCAGAAGTATTAATTGATTACATTACTGAAAATTATATGCAATATGATGTATTCAGTGAAAAGTATAACAAATTCAAAGAAGAAAACAAATTATTTGATATGGAAAAGGAAAATCTTTATAAAGTTGATTTTGTCCAATATAGTAAGATTGTTTTTCTGTTATGCCATCATTTCGAAGAATACAAGGATAATGAAAACTTTTGCAAAATCATCGAAATGTTTTCTAAGGATTTGAAAAAAACTATTGATTTTATGAAAGAACAAGAAAATGATGAAATTCTTGGATGGTGTAGCGACGAATTCATTTTCAATTATTTAAAAATGCAGCAATCTAATGTAGTATTTTTAAAAAGTGTTGGTGCTTCAAAAGATATTATTTCCAAATACAGAGATGTACTTACTGAAAAGAACATACATGAATCATTGAGAGTTTAGGTAAAAGAATTTAATAATTTTACGAATATACATTTCGCCTGAATTCGTTAATTGTATATTGAATATTCAGACTACAAAATAAACAGAGTTATTTAAGAAATATGCAAAAATAATCAAATGTAAAATTTTTTCTTATCTTTATCCATACTTGGTTTATGTTCCCATTCGATCTCGCCTTTGATGCCTTTCTGTACTCTTCTTAACCTCAAAGTAAATTGAGGACCCAATTCTTGAAGGCCTGCCTTTTCTTCGCTTCTGAATGCATAACGATGTCTTCTGAAAAAAATAAAATCACGCTGATTATGAATAGTTACAACTTGTCTACCTTCGTAATCGGGTCTATGCGGAAATAAAGAAATGAATAAATTGCCAACTGACCGACCTAGAGATGTAGAAAAATTCTTCAAAATTAATTCTGGGATATGAGACGTAGCTTTACCATGACCTGCAATTTTTTTGCCTTCTTTATAAGATGAAACCGAAAAATAATAAGTCGGACCTTCTGGTAAAGCAATAAATGTAATACCATTAATATTCTTTTTGTCTTCATTCACTACTACTAGATGCGTATATCCTCTATTAGAACTCAATACCGCAATTTCTTTCATACTGTATTGTCTCTTTCTTTTAATGAACTTAACATCTTCAAATAATTCGGAAAAACAATCCACAAAGTTATACGCATGTCTACTACAATTTGCCGATGTTGTTATTAGCACTTTTGGATCCCTTCCATCCTTGAAATAAGCTCCAAAATCACCATTATCGTCAATGTTTTTATTCATTTCAAGATTGTCTTTTGGACCCTGTATCTTTTCTTCTTCTTTTCTTGCTTCTTCTTCATCTTGTTCGCTATCACTATCTTCTTCATTACTGGTTTCTTCGTCAGATGAGTCGTGATCTAGCTTAATAGTTTCATCATATACTCTCTTAGCGTCTAACGTTACAGGTACCTGTTTTGGTAGCCCTTTTTCTTCTCTTTCTTTTCGTTGCTCTCTTTTAAGTTTCGACTTTTCCTTCTTAGTTTTAAGATTTATCTGTGTTCTCACATCTTTGTTTCTGATTTTGAAGTTTTTCAGAGCAACACCCATTTTTCATGTGCTTTTCCATTGAAAATTTCAGTTAGCCACCAATTATTAACCTTTTATTAATAAGAATTTGAATAAATTATAATTTTTTATTATTATGAAACTATGTTTTAAATCTCGGAAGTGAACTAATGAAAAAAGAAAGAATAAGAAATATAGAATAAGCCACAAGAAACAAGGTAAAATAGAAAAAAAAATAAAAAATATCGTAAATTTCAGGCGATGACCTTTTTAATGGTTACTATGTGCATGTACTCATATATTCTTCACTGTGAGTAATTTAAAACATAAAACTTTTCCTCGAGAAAGAAAAAAGAATCCAGTCAATATTTTCTCTACATTAATAGGTTATAACTAAAGCACATAAATACTTTAAAGCTATATGTTTATCACACAAGTAATCCTAAAATATTTATGAATATAGAAAAACGGCAACATGTTTAAGGCTAGAAATCAATTATTTTCGGTGAAGAATGTAACTGGCAAAAGATTTGCCACGACTTACAATTCTGCCAAGATGTTGAAGAAATATCCCGTTGGAAAAGAGTTACATGGGTTTGAAATCGAGAAAGTGTTACCAGTTCCTGAACTAGCTTTTACTGCTGTCAATTTAAAGCATAAAGCTACAGGTCTTGACTATTTGCATATTGATAGATCCGATAAGAATAACGTGTTTTCTGTAATTTTTAAGACTAATCCAACCGATTCAACTGGTTTGCCACACATTTTGGAACATACCACTTTATGTGGTTCTGAAAAATTTCCTGTCAGAGATCCATTTTTCAAGATGTTAAACAGATCATTGGCGAATTTCATGAATGCCATGACAGGTCATGATTATACATTTTATCCATTCGCAACAACAAACGTAAGAGATTACGAAAACTTAAGAGATATCTATTTTGATGCATGTTTCAATCCTATTTTGTCTAACCAAGATTTTTATCAGGAAGGATGGAGATTGGAAAATGAAAACACTAATGATAAATCTTCACCAATTATTTTTAAAGGTGTAGTTTACAATGAAATGAAAGGTCAATTTTCCGATTCATCTTATCATTTTTACATTAATTTTATTAATTCTATTTATCCAAGTTTATTCATATCTGGTGGTGATCCTAAAGAAATTACAAACTTAACCCACGAAGACTTACTCGATTTTCATGCTTCTAGATATCATCCATCCAACGCAAAGATATTCTCATATGGTAATATACCAATCAGCAATAACTTGAAATTCTTGAATGATAATTTGACTCATTTTGGAAAAAGAGGTATATCGAAAAAAGGATCCAAAATTAGACAACCTATTAGCTTAACTGAATCAAAGACTGTTGTTCTTGATGGCCCTGTGGATCCAACATTGCCTGAGAATGAGCAATATAAAGCGTCATTGACGTGGTTTGTGGGTAAGCCAAGTGATCGCCAGAAGACATTTCAATTACTGCTCTTGAGTAGCTTATTGATGTCTGGGCACTCTTCTCCATTTTATAAAAAATTGATTGGAATTGGTAATGATTTTTCTGTCAATTCAGGATCTAGCTCTATTACTGATTTGACTAGTTTCACGGTTGGATTGAATGGCTTATCTGAGGAGAAAATTGAATTATTTGAAAAAACTGTGAACGAAGTTTTATTAGATAAGGCCAAAAATGGTTTTGAAGAGCAAAAAGTAGAGGCTTTGTTGAGACAAATTGAGTTGTCCAAGAAAGATAAAAAATCAGATTTCGGACTTCAGTTATTGGAGTCTGTAGTTCCGGGATGGGTTAATGAAATTGACCCATTTGAAACATTGGCATTTGATGAGATCATTGAACAATTCAAAAAGGAATATAAATCTGATGGAAGATTATTTCAAAATTTGATTAAAGAACATTTGCTCAGCAAACCTGTCTTTAAGTTTATTATGAAGCCAAACGAAAAGTACAGCGAGAATGTATTGGAAGAGGAAGCTCAAAGATTAGCAAAGAAAACAGAAAAGTTGACTGAGGATGACAAGGAAATTATTTACCAAAAGGGCTTGAAATTAGCTGAAGAGCAAAGTAAACAGGAAGATTTGAGCATTTTACCTACATTGACTGTTGACGTTGACATTCCTGCTGAAGCTACAGTTTATCATGTGGATGAAAAACAATTGAATGGATTAGGATTTGATATTTTGACCAGAAAAACAGATACCAACGGATTGTTATACTTTAGATGTAAGAAAGATATTACAGATATGATACCTGCTAGTTTACTACCTTATTTACCATTGTTCTGTGATTCTTTGTTAAGTTTGGGGACCAAAAATAAAACCGTTGATCAATTGGAAGACGAAATCAAGTTATATACGGGGGGTCTCAATAACCATGTATATGTAAAACCGGATATTGCAAATAACAATAATAGATCACCAAAATTATTTTGGGAGTTAAGTGGTACATCTTTGAATAGCCAAATTGGTAAAATTTACTCCATTTGGAACGAAATCTTAGAAAATGTCGATTTTGATAATTTGAACAAATTAAAACTTCTAATCAAGACGGCAAATGCGAACAGCTTTTCTGACTTAGTCAGTTCAGGCCATTCTTTTGCAAGATCTTTTGCATGTGCTGGATTATCACCAGTTAAGGAGCTTGATGAATGTCTTGGTGGTGTGAGCCAACTCAAATTTATGAATAAGCTTGATGCCAAAATCCAAGAAGATGACAATGATGAATTTTTGAAAAATGAGATTCTTCCAAAATTGAAAGAATTGAAACTGATTTTGCTTGAAGGTACAAGCTCCAAAAAAGGTAATACAATTAACCGTGTCAAGTTTGGTTTAGTCGGTGACAAAGAAGGTCTTGAAAGTACTGAGGGATATATGGACAACTTCGTTATCAATGGTAATTCCGGAGCACAGGCCAAAAGCTTAAAATATGATTCGAGTGAATACTTGACCGAATTAAGACAAATATTTGGTAACGATAAGCTTAACTACTTTGGTACCGACAACAAAAGTCAAAATAATGCTTTGATTGCATTACCATCACAAGTTGCGTATTCTGGATTAGGACTTTATGGAGGTGACTATCTTTCCAAAGATGGTGCAAGTTTACAAGTATTGGCCGAACTTTTATCATTTAAATACCTTCATACAGAAATTAGAGAAAAAGGTGGTGCATATGGAGGAGGTGCAAGATATTCTAGTTTAGATGGTATGTTTTCGTATTACACGTATAGAGATCCTAATGTTTTAAGAAGTCTTGATTATATTAAGAACAAGTCAGCAAATCAACTTCTCAAGGGAGATATTACTGATGCTAATCTTAATGAGGCCAAATTAAGAATTTTTCAAAGTCTAGATTCTCCGATGGATGTCAGTTCAGAAGGAATGATTTATTTCAAGAATGGAATCAATGATGAAATGCTACAAATTAGAAGAGATAATCTTTTAAGTATTGAGCTGGAAGATATTAAGGAAGTATGTGAAAAATATCTTTTAGAAAGTTTCAAGAAAGGAGAATATAAAGCAGTTGCTGTGGGTCCTAAACTGGAAGAATACAACAAAGATTGGCAATTTATCGAATTTTAAATTCATTCATTTTCTTTACCTGTATATAGATGTTCAATAATAATAAAAAAGGAAAACATAAATATCAAAGACACAAAAAAAGCAGTAATTTAAGTGATCATTTATTAATGAAATATGTAAGTGTATAAAATATGATGGAAGGATATTTTGTTTTGTTAAACGAAAAAAAAAATCTAAAGAATATGCTTTGATCTGAAGTAATTTCTTAAATAGTTGACTTGCCAAGCACCCAAGCCAACAAGAGAAAGAATCACTGCTACAGAAAAGTTTTTTACCCTTGCATTTGTAGATTCATTAGTGTCTCTCAATCTTTCTTCTCTTCTTTTCAAGTAGTTCAATTCATCAACTAATTCATCTGTTAATTCTTCGACACGTCTTAACTCTAATTCTGTAGGTTTCAATTTTTCTGCAGCTTGAATGGCGTTCCAATCTCTAGCGGCAGATCCAGCTTCAATATCTAATTCAATTTCTCTAAACAAGTTTCTACCTCTATGAATTGCGGTATTTTCAAAGCAAACATCAAATGCAGATGTTGATAATGAAGTAAATGCAACTCTGACATTCCCTGCAAAATCCTTCTTTCTACGATATTCATTACCTGCACTATCAATGATGTAAAAATTTAGCACTTGGCCGTCTCCAACATGGCCCGAGGAATGGATCTTAACAACAACAAGCTGCCTATCAGCTACAAAATCTCTAATACATACAGGGTTACCTTTGGAATGTGTAGCAGCAACATCAAATCTAAGTCCATAAGAAACATTTATAAATAAAAGAAGAAGAATCGTGAAAAAATTATATTTGTTGGCCACCATATTCTATTATATTTCTCTATTAATCACTGGCAATTAAGAATGGGAATCTGATAAAACAAAACTGAATATCTATGGATCAATACCTATGGTATATACTAGAGATCTTTTGAAGCCAAACTTTAACAGTTTTTATAGAATCTAAGTTGATCTAGATTGGCTATTCCAATGTCTAAATCAATATCAAAGAACGAAAAAAAAAAAAAAAAAAAAAAAACAAGTAGCCAGCTACTATACTTTTTTTTGTTGTTCATTTTTGAAATTTTTTTTGTGCTCTGTTTCTAGTTTCCACATCTTCTTCATTCTTCACGCACTTTCTATTTATTGTAAGTTATAAGAAATTTTTAAAAATTTATGAAAACTAGAATCACAGGACACAAATAGTATCACGTGATTATTATATGATACTATTTAATTAAGAGATCAAGCATAACATGGGTCTGGCAAACTAGGTAATTTTAGTATAATATCATCTATTCTTTAGCTCGAGCCACACAGTAAATAGAAATACGAGTTGGGTCATTTAGCAATTAGGATTTTTATTTGAACTTGTATAAAACTACGAAAAAGAAATGAATAACATCAGACATTTTATTTTTCAAAAATACGCAATGTGAAATCGATTATAGAAACATAAGTAACATATATTCTTGTTAGTAATAATAAAAATGTGTGTTCACAATTTCTACGATAGAACAAAATTTTTTAGAGTGGTAAGAAATAAATAAAAATAATGCTAAAAAGATTAAATTAATGCTAGAATGAAAAAAAGATCATAAAAAAAATAAAAAATGATAAACTTCAGTAGAAATAAAAACGAGTATCAAAGAAATGGTAAGAAAAGGGCATTAAAAGTCATTGCAAGACATTCCATTGTGTGTTGATGATCCCTTATAAGAAGAAAACCATAAGAAGAGCAGCAAAGGATGAAGAGATGGCGATTTTATTAGCAGCACCAACTTCAACAGAAGGGATGCTGGATGTGGAAGATGCTTCAACAGAAATTGAAGATTGAGAACTGACAGTGGTAAGAGTAGATTGAGGGGTGGTTGTAGACTCTGTGGTGACAACTGGAGTAGTCTCTGTAGTTGATTCTTCAGTGACCGTGGAGGAAGGTGGGACGGTGCCAGGTTCGGTGATTGTAGATGGATTTGACAAAGAGGATAATTCGGTAAGAGGACAATAGGTGGTAAAGATAGTGACAATTTCAGAAGTGTGAACGGTGACAATGTTTCCGCAAGCGGTAATGTTACAAGAAGTGATGGTGGCAGTGGTAACGATTTGGTCTGTTCTAGTGACGGTGGCGGTAGTTAGTAAATCTGTGATGGTTGAATTATCCAAAGAGGTAGTGGTGATGACTGTGGAGTTATCAGATGATGTGGTTGTTGGAGGAGGAGTGGTGCTAGTGATGGTAGAGTTATCAGAGGACGTAGTATCTGCGGGAGTGGTAGTCAAAGAAGTGGATGAAGATGTGGTGACAGCAGAAGAAGTGTCGTTACTGACTGCAGCAGAAGCCAACGAGGAGACAAAGGCAAGGAAGTATAAGAAAAAGAATTGTGGGTTCATTGTGAAGCGAAAGTTAAGATTCGACAAATTCTAATTAATTTAGGTGATAAAAAGTATGTTGAAGTAGTTAATTTTTTTTAAGACTGTGATTGGTATTATAATGAATAGAAGATAAATTATGGAAGGGTAGACTATGGATTCAGGTGGTTATTTATAGGTTTAACTTCACCTTTTGCTTTTTTTTTTTTTTAAAAAAAAAAAAAAAGAGAAAAAGTCAGTTTACCAAAATAGATCAAAAACATGTTGCTGCTTTGTAAGTGAATGGTATGGCTAATTTTCTAATTGTGTTTTTTACTTATGAATTGAAATAATGATGATAACAATATTGGATTTCCAGTGGTGGGTTACCGGAAGCTATCAAAAATCCTCATTAAATCTATTTTTAGATTGGAAATCATTAGTGGATAATTATAATTACTATGAGATCATACAGGGGTAATCATGAGATCAAAAAGAAAGAAAAAGAACAGGAGGAGGGTCCCAAAATAGGATTTAACAGAAGATACTAATATTTTTTCCTACTTTTTTGAGATGTCAGCAAAGCAAATATCTGTTGCCAAGTACGTTGGGTTTGCTTTTCAACACCACAGATTAGGGACTTATCAAGAAAACCAAAAAAGAAAAGAAAAAAATTTTTCTGTTGTCTTTGATAATTAACTGACTTGATCATATATGAGAGAATTTCTTAATTTTTTGTTATATTCAATGTTAATTTATTAGTTTATGATTATATATATTGTTAGTTTACTAATTTATTCATTATTACATACATTGTTTTTTATTATTACATACATTGTTTTTTATTATTGCATACACTGAACTTGCTAATATGCAATTTATCCATGCATACAAAAATAAATATAATTAGTATCTAATTGATCAAATGCAATAGTTAAAATAAATAACAAAATGCTTCTTCCACTTATCTATTTATAGCAAGCGCCAAGTAAAATAATATGAAAACCTAACATAGACATATAAACGTAAAAAGCTAGATGAACATAGCAATCGAAATTTACGATTGTTGACAAGTTGTTGTAATTAACTCTTGTTCCTTGACTGAACTATTAATAAATTGTTAATCATTGTATATACATTATATAAGCTGAGTAAAATATTAATAAATATGCTACTGAACAATAACACAAAAATAGTCCATTGAACAGCAAATATAATCACGAGCAATTACTTAAAAATAATAACAGCAGTAATAATAACAAGAATAATAGTAACAGTAACAGTAATAATAATAATAGTAATAATAATAGCGTTAGTAATATTAATGCTAAATTGAAAAGCAGTGACATAAATCCCCTTAAGTGTCTATCTGGGTATCTTTTGAATAGTTATCCTGTTTTTTCAATAGTACATTGTTTCTATATATAGTAAAGCACCTAAATAAACAGGATTATTCTGCACGCCCTTCGGGATCTATTTTTAGGCTTTTTTTTTGTGGGGCCGTTATTTTGTACCGATGACGTCGATTCTTGTCTGGAAATGTATCAATGAAATGTCATTGAATTGAAATATTAATAATCTATAGATATCTACACACATATAATATAATAAAAGAATATATAAGAATATATATTATGTATAACTGAATAAATGCAAATAGTAAATAAACTAAGTAGAATGACAGAATAACAATGAATTAAGTAGAATAAAATAAAATAAAAAGTAGAACACCATAGGAACGTGAATAAAAAGGTTCACGAAGGAAACTCTAATGACGATTGTACAAAAATACAACAGCTTGGTTGTAAAAATACAATAACCTGATTGTAAAAATGCAATAACCTGATAGTATAAATATATGCACAATCCTGAATCAGAGGTAAAAACTAGCTGAACGCAGTACTAAAAAAAAAGATCTACCGAGAAAACTCATATAATGCAAATAATGTAAAACAAATGATTCCACCGGCATGATCCAACTTGTAGTTAGCGGAGCACAAACAACTGAAAATGAATTGAAAAAAGGAAAGTTGCCGCAAGGGATGAAACCGTTATTAGTTAATCATGTTTAAAGAAGAATCAAAGCAGCAATACTACCCAACAACAAAGCAGAGGTACTACGACTGTCAACACTAATCATCACTTTGTTACCAAAGTTAGCAGAGGAAATCACAGTAGGACTTCCGCTAGTAGAAGTGGCGGATTCAGCAGAAGAAGTAGTAGACTCATGCAAAGTGGAAGTTTGTTTCAAAGTAGTTGTAGAAGAGGTAACAGATTCTTCACTAGAAGAGGTTTCAGGTGTGGCAGAAGAAGTAGTCTTGGCTGGTGTAGAAGAAGTAATCTTGGCTGATGTAGTAGAAGTGGTTGTTGCTGGTGTAGAAGAAGTGGTTGTTGCTGGCGTAGTAGAAGTAATCTTGACTGGTGGAACAGAAGTTGTGGTTTCAGCTGGTGTGATAGAAGTTGTGGTTTCAGCTGGTGTGATAGAAGTTGTGGTTTCAGCTGGTGTGGTAGAAGTTGTGGCTTCAGCTGGTGTGGTAGAACTGGTTTCAGAAGTTGGAGCTACTGTAGTGGAAGATGCAATGCTAGAAGTAGTAACTGGAGTAACAGTAGTCAAAGCAGTCAATGGACAGTAGGTGGTGTAAATAGTGGTGACTTCAATAGAAGAAAAAGTAGTAACTTCAGAACAAGATTGATGACCTTCGCAAGAAGTAATGGTGACTTCGGTAGTACTCCAAGTGACATCTGTAGCAGTAGTAATAGTAAGACCGGCTGGTACTAATATGGTAGAGCTGGTACTAGTAGAAGGTGCAAGTGTGACACTGCTGCTACTTGTAACAGCAACTGGTGCTTCAGTGGTCTTGGACTCTGTTTGTTGCTTTGGAGTGGTATTAGTGAGAGTAGTTAAACCAGATAATGGACAAGTAGTAGTGTATACAGTGGTAACTTCTGCAATATGTGTGGTTTCAACAGGAACACAGGCAGAATGTCCTTCACAAGAAGTGATTGTATCAACAACAGTTTGTTCATTATATTCAGTAACAACTGCAGTAGTTAATGGTTCAGTAGAAGTTGTTGTAGCTTCTAAAGTAGCAGGTGTAGTAGAATTGGTATATGGAACAGCAAGAGCCATTGAGGAACTGGCAAAGAGCGATAACAAGGAAACAGTAATTTTGGTGGACAACATGGTAAAAGAATGTTTTGGTGTATCAATTGACTATTTTAAATAATTTTGTTGTTTATTTTTTACTTTTTTTTGCTTTGTTTTTGTCTATAAAAACTTATTTGTTTCTTGTTTGACAGCTGTTGGAGTGTTGGTATATATATATTCTTTTCTAGTATGTATCTATTAATTCGTTTGTACAAAAGAAGTTTTTGATTGGGGTTTTAATGAGGTATTTATAGCAATTTTTTATTGTTATTTTTTAATTTAGCTCCTTCTTTTATTCTAACCTCGACTAATTGTAATCGATAAAATGTATCTGGTTTGTAAACCATCTTGTATAGTATTTCAAACTATATAACTTTGTATATTTAAATTTATATTCTAGTAGACGAGGAACAATGCTTGTTTTAGAATTAACTTAATTAATCCATCCAGCTAAAAAACTCGGAGTCTAGATTTTATGACTTCTTCCTTCTTTAATTTGAACGTATGTATGTGCTTCAAATATAATCTCATTCTAAGAGTATCCCAGCAATCTACAAACTAGAACTTGAAAACAAATACTTGTTGATTGGTAAAATATCCTCGTTAAGCCACCTTAAGGTAGCATACATGTATAGACGATAACTTCAGCCTTTCTAAATAATTCTAAACTGATATTTAAGGTGTACCGAATATTTTAATCTATACATATTGAAAATTGTTCTGTCGCAGCAACTTACATAAAATGGCTAATAAACTTGAGTTTTGACGCTGTCGTCAATGCGGACACACAACAAAAAAGAATATTTCCAAGGTATACAAAAATAAACGGGGCCATCGCAATATTTTTATGTTTTGTTTTTTCTTTGTTTTTTCTCCTATATTCACTCTGACATGCATATTTAAAGATTCGAAAATTTATAACGACTTACCCTATTTGTTTTTTTGTCAGACAATATATATTTGTTTATTTTTTGTTTTTCAATAGCTGAAAAAATTGAAAATAAAAAGTATTCATAATAAATAAAATTTGTCTTCAATATTAATAAACTTGATTATTGTTAAGCTTTTTGTATAGTGTGAGACAGTAAAAAAAAACAATGAGTAGTCAATTGACAAACGTTTGACACAAAATTGAAAATTAGTTGAAATAATGTAAATCTATTATTAGAAATAATGAATTTTATGAAATGCTCAACTGTTCTCTTATAATTTATTTTTGCTTGATTTACAAAAATTAAGGTTTTGAAGAACTTAACAAATAAGTTAGATCTCAACCTGGTTTTATTGATATTCTATTTTTTATTTTTCATGTGCTAATCTCAAAAGCATATATCATATCATAAAATGCACATATGTACATACGACACGAAATGTATATGGCCCATATTTAACCAGATAAAATAAGCAAAACGTTCACATAGCATATACAAATTATTTTTAAGATCTTACTGTACAATAATACGGAATGGTAGTAACTATTGTATTTATGTTCTACTTTTTAACTTTTCTACATTTATCTTGTATTGTGTGATTTAACATTAAAATATTTAATGTTTTGTTGTAGTATATATTTTGTATTAGTTATAGTATATTATTTTTTTTTCAATTTATTAAACAAGGCTTCAAAAATTCAAAATTTCACATCCCATGAATCCAATTTCATAGTACCGTTCTTTTCCAAATTTTGTTGCATCTTGAAAACATTTGCCAAAATGTGAGGTTCATGTAATGCTTTCTTCTTAGTAGCATAATGAACAGATCTGTCAAAGTAGTCTTTCAATTGATCTTTATAGTATGGGTGAGAACATTTTTCGATAATTTCCAAAGCACGTTCCCTTGGAGCTAAACCTCTTAAATCAGCCAAACCTTGATCTGTCACAACGATATCCAAATCATGTTCAGTTTGATCAACATGGGTAGCAAAAGGAACAATACATGAAATACCAGTTTTGTCGGTCTTTGTTGGTCTAGCGGATGGAGTATGCATGATTGAGAGTTTAGAATTTCTAAGGAAATCCGCAGAACCACCAAGTCCATTCAACATTCTGGAACCAGACACGTTTGTAGAATTAGCATGACCATAAATGTCAATTTCAACAGGAGTGTTCATACCTATAACACCTAATCTTCTAATAATTTCAGGGGAATTGGAAGTTGTTTGAGATCTTAAACAAAGTTTCTTTGTGTAAAAATCCCAATCTTTGAAGACACGGTCAAATCCTTGAGGAGTCAACCTAATAGATGTAGCAGTAGCAAACTCCAAAGTACCTTTTTCAAAGAAATCTAAGAAAGAATCCTGTAAGACTTCTGTCCAAACATTCAAATTTTTAAAACTGGAATCTGCAAGGCCTTCGATAACTGCATTTGCGATATTTCCGATACCGGATTGCAATGGATGCAAGTTTTCTGGTAATCTTCCCTTTTTGACTTCATTTTCAAAGAATTCAATTAAATGGCTAGCAATAGCTCTAGACATTGCATCACTTGGGGTAGGATCTGGAACTTGATCACGTACTGTACTCTCCACAATGGCTACGACTTTAGATGGATCAATTGGAATAGAATGAACACCACAGCGTTCGTCCACAGTTGTATAAGGTAAAGGTTTTCTAAATGGAGGATTAACTGGGATATCAATATCATGAATACCTTCAAAAGAAGGAGTCTCGGTATTGACCTCAATGATGATTTTATCAGAAACAGCAAGGAATTCTGGTGAACCACCTACAGCGGGGCCTGGAACAATGGAACCATCTTCTTTGATAGCAGTAGCTTCGATGATTGTGTAATCTAATAAATCATTTTCCTTAAATCTTGTATAGTAGCCATAAGTCAAATCTTGAGGAAACATGGATAAATGTTTATCAAAAAATTGAGTTCTACCTTCGTTGATGGCTTTTGCGATAGGTTTACCGACTTGATGAGGAGCTCTTCTCAAAATCATGTTGTTATCAGCCCATCTACTTTCTTCAGCACCTGCAGAGGCGCCGACAAACAAATTAAAAGCTAATTTGCCTTGCAAATTATTGTCTTCGACATGCTGTGCTAAAGCAGTTGGGATAACTTTTGGAGCACCAACACCTGTGAAACCGGACCAACCAAGATATTGGCCGTTTTTAAAGAAAGGAATACACTCTTCTGCAGTTCTCACTCTTTGCAAATATGGTTGGTATCTAACTCTTTGGGCAAGTTTTGAAGACATTTTTAGGTATATTTAATGAATGTGGAAAAAAATTATTTAATATGGAGGAATATTAATTATGCAAATACGCGATGAAAGATGAGAAGTAGTATGAAATGAAGGACTATTATTATATTGACGTCAAGTCGCAGGCTATATATATTTGTGTGTATACTCGCGGACTATATATATTTGCTTGTATACTCTTGAAAAATATTTTGTCTGCAACAACCTTGATCTTAAAAAACAATATCAATCAATTATATTTATTTATTTATGTATATATATATGCCAATATTTTTATACGAATGGAAAATAGCAGGAATTGTGGGGGAACCTGCCAGGTATTTATAATAGACAGATGAGTGATTAAGTCACAGAAAAGATGTATAATATGCAACTAAAAAAAAACTAAAAAAGTCATTCGAATGAATCTATCAATTTTTTTTTTCTGGTCTCCCTGTACAACCAATCAACGGAATTCCTTGTGTTTGTTTGTCGAAATATAAGGATGGTAAAATCAAATAATTAGCTAGTATTTAGTTATTCAATGTGGGTGAAAGGAAAATTTAAAACTCGAAAAAGTGGGGCAATAATAACATGTTGCCCAATCAAAAGACAGGGACACATCAACCCAACCAATCAAATAATAAAACAGAAAATCAACTGCCGGTGAACACAACTCCGTGATTCACAAAACACACATGCATTGAGCTTTATTTTATTTTTTTTTCACTTTATATTTTCTGGTATTATCACTCAATTACCATCTTGTTCGTATTACCTTTGAGGTATCACTCATTTTTATATAAGTTGTTCTTCGCTTTTATTATTTGCTACTGATATTGTTAGCTTTATCTGCCTTCATATATTTACTTTTGTCTGTTTTCGTATATTTACTTATTTTTTATCTACTTTTCGTTCATGATTTACTCATTTTTTAATTATTACTTATTCGTTTTTTTATTGATCTTCGTCACTCATTCAGCAAATTATGGTGTTTTTTTCTTTTTTTTTTACGTATATAGTGAGTGCATAGATATTTGATTGTACACCAACATCAATATGCAAGACAATTTTCAAGATGCGGGGGTCTTCATGCCCAGATCCGGATTTCTTTTTTTTTTTTTGTTGACAGCTAGCAAAGAAAAATGAAAATACAGACTAATGTGGAGATTGACTTTATTATGTATTTTGTGTTTTTTTTTGAATTTCGGAGTGCTATATTTCTTTCTTTTGTAAAAAAAAAAAATAGTGAACTTCATGTGCACCACGTGATTGTTCCAAAATACTAAAATATTAATCTTAACAATTATACATACTCACATATTAACATCCATACACCAAGAGTTGTTTTTTTTTACTTATTCCTCACTACATTTTTCATAGATACTATTCCACCGTAATACGTCAACTGTAAATAAAACCAAGACCATTAAAATTCAGTCAATATTATCATAAATTTAACACAAATTATCGCAAATCGCCACAAGATCTAATAACTTTATCAAAAACCATCATCAAAATACAACAATTTTATCAGTCTAACAGTCTACCAGAAACTATCACAAGACTAACATACTCTCTCGAAAAAAACATAAACACCATAAAGTCAATAAATTTCTTAGAAAAGAATAGGGAAGAGTAAAATACACAATGGGACCACCTCACTCCATTGTCAACAATAAGCAAGAAGACCAGATAGAATTACTTCCAATCCACAATGAATCGTCTTCTTCGAACCATCATCTTTCAAGTAACAACTCTGTTCTTCTTTCGAGATCACCGTCGCACAACCCTCATCTCCAACATGATAATGTCAGCAATAATGATCTCCAGGCGTCCCTCGACCCTTCCTTCGATATCCTCAAGCTGACATCCAAGGATGGCAAACTTTTGGATATTGATAAAGGTGCATTTTACTTACTTGTGCTACTTTATTTTATTCAAGGTATCCCAGTAGGTTTGGCATTTGGATCCATCCCATTCTTGATGAAGTCCTCCCATTTATCATTTTCCCAGCTAGGAACTTTTTCACTTGCCTCATACCCGTATTCTTTAAAACTTTGTTGGTCTCCTTTAGTAGACTCCTTTTACAGTAAAAAAGTTGGTCGCAGACGTTCCTGGATTATTCCAATTCAATTCATTACCGGCGCAATGTTTATTCTACTTGGTTCTCAAATAGACCATATATTCCAAGATTTATCTGCTAACTTGAACAAACTCACTCTTTGGTTTTTCTGTTTGGTTCTTATGGCTAGCACTCAAGACATCGCTGTGGATAGTTGGGCATTAGTAATTCTTAGTCCTGAAAGTAAAAATTATGCAAGTACTGCTCAAACCGTAGGACTCAATACTGGCTATTTCCTTTCATTCACTGTTTTTTTGGCTTTCAATTCTAAAGAATTTATGAATAAATACTTCCGGTCTGCTAACAATCAAAAAGATCACGGTTTTGTCACATTAGGTCAATATATGGTATTTGCTGGTCTTGTTACCATTGCTTGCACACTTTATTTATTATTCAAAGTTCCTGAAGTTCCTCTTCATCTTCGAACCAATGTGAATCGATATGATCAAATGGTAAATAATGATGACATCGATGATACCGCTCCAGATTTTAATATTGATCACTACAGCAGTGCATCGGCAAATAATTCAATATGGCGAGCTGGCTTATTTAATTTAAAATTGACTTATCATAAAATGTTTAGAGTTTTGTCTCTTCCTACAATTCAACAATTCATTATAATTTTACTCATTTGCAAGTTTGGTTTCATGATTAATGAATCTGCCACAAATTTGAAACTTTTGGATCGTGGGTTCTCCAAAGAGGATCTTTCTTTAACAGTACTTATAGATTTCCCATTTGAAATTTTTTTTGGTTATTACGTGGCGAAATATTCAAGAGGTACAACCGCACTTACTCCATGGCTTTATGGTTATGTAGGTAGACTTGTCGCAGCACTACTTGGACAACTTATTGTGTACATTTTTCCAGTAAGACTCAATAAGGCTACTGGCCAACATGAACCTACAGTTACACCTACCTATTTTTTCTTAGTTATTATTCAACATCTTTTTAGTTCATTAATGGGTACCTTCCAGTTTGTGTCGTTGTCTGCCTTCCATACCAGAATCGCAGATCCTGTGATTGGCGGTACTTACATGACTACTTTAAACACTTTAAGTAATTTCGGTGGGACTTGGCCTAAAATCTTCTTATTAAAGCTTATCGACTATTTTACTACAGCTTACTGTGTACCTCAAGATTTGACAAAACTGGTATATTCCACGTACTGGGATTCGGCAAAGCTGTTGTTTTTGCCAAATAATGGTTTATCCTCTGACGAATCACAACTTTTGAAAAATTTTCATCCAGATAACTTTGACGATACCCAATTTCAAACTTATTTACAATCTTTAGTCAACAATAATGGTTTCTCCTTAGAGAAATATTCCAAGTTTTCAGAATTGGAAAAAGTTCAATTTTGGCAAGCATCTAAACAAATCAGCACTTTCTTTAGTTGTGCTTCAGACCCGGCGAAACAAATGTGTAAGAATAAATTCAGTGATGCTGCAAAGTGTATTGTTGTGGCAGATGGTTATTACGTAATGAATTTTATTTGCGTTGCATGTGGAGCATTATTGTTAGTCGGTTTCATTTGGCGAAAAGTCACATATTTACAATCTCTTGATGAGTCTGCTTGGAGAGTCAACTAAGTGTATTTCGCTTAATAATATTTGAAATGTTGCAGTTAAGTTTTATCTTAGGTTTGTTAATATTATTTAATTAATTTTCTTTTACTAATTTATTTATTTGTTACAGTTATTGGTCTTTATTGATAAACGCATGTTGAAAAAAGAAATAGAACAGACTATTTAATCCAAGGGCTCGTAATTAGCTGTTTATGCGTGACGACTTAATCATGAAATTTTGGATTTAATATATTTGCAAATGTAATCAGATGGCAAATATAGTAGAATCAATCATAGTTAGGATTCAACTTAAAAACAAGATATCATCTGCTGTTTTGAGACACACACCTCAACCTTTGACTCAACAATGATTAAAAATAATAATAATAATAATAATAATAATAAACAAATATATGATCTGCATATTTCGAAGTTTACTGAGTTATCAAATTATTGTGTCGCCAATTACAAGCTTTATTTATTTGAAGTTGTCATCCTTCTAGCATATCCAGTAATTCTTATATTAGGACGCACACTTCGCTGGACTACTGATATTCTTGCTAATGTGTCGAATTTTTTTTTTTCGTTCCTATCTAGTTCAGGTTCCTCTGTTATTAATTCTCATGGAATTGCTGCTGCAGATGGAAATTACTATTCCTCAAAGCATAATTTAGTCAACAAATACTTTGTGAAAAATGGCTGGTTATGGACTGTTTTTGCATTTAGTTTGATAACTATTAAAAAATCTATTATCGACTATGGCGAATATTCTTCAAGCAGAAATTCTGTAAGTCAAAAAAATTTGCTAACTAGTAATCTAGCTTCAGTAGCAAGATTATTGGCTGCTACTTCCTGGTGGTGGTTTTTTACACAATGGTTTTTCGGATTACCTTTAATGGACCGTGTCTTTTTAGCCACAGGCGGGTTTTGTTCTGCTGATTCTGAATCTTTAAATAAAAGTTACTCTAAAATTGTGAAATACATTTCAAATGATAAAAAGGTTAAAGCCCTCTTGAAAAAGTTTGAATTGGATTCAGGTGCTTTCTTGGCCCCAGGTCCAGTTATTCCTAATTCAATCCCCTTAAAAATTTCAAGATCATATGATGAAACTCAAGTTGATCGAAAGGCAAATTATATCGAGGATGTTTTTTCCAAAGTATTTGCAAAATCGGTTTCTTCATCAGTTTGTCGTCGTCTCGGAGGATCTTGGGTGGGTGGTCATGATCCAAGTGGCCATAGTTTCATTTTAACCCATTCTTCATTATTCCTATTATTTGAATTAGTTCCTTTGGTTCCAGTATTTCTCAAAGATTTATATCTTGAAAATTCAATATTTCATAAATTGATTGAAAAAGTCACAAGTAACCCTGAAATGGCTAAAAGTATCTGTTTTGTAAAACGTGAAGATTTATGTAGACTTAAAAGAGATATCTCTTTAAAACATGGAAGTAATAATCATCATTGCTGGAAAGAGCTTGTGCTGTTAATTTTTCATCCTTTGATTTTTACACTATTTATTTTACTTTTATGGGCGTGGATGCTTTTCATTACTGGTATTTATTTCCATTCGTTATCAGAACTTTTAGCAGGTATTATTGTAGGTTACTTAGAAGTGACTCTTGTATATATCTTACCAAGGTTCTTGCATTAATCTCTAAGTTTTCCAACGTTGATTATATAACTTATCAACGAAACCTAAAAAGAGATTGATGTATTAAAATCTTCATTTATTAAAAGAGCTTATATATTTCACTGATTAAGCATAATTTTGTCGAACTCTTTGAGTATTTGTTCTTTTTTTTCTATCGTAATGTATAAACCATCTATATTTCTAATCTTCTT
This sequence comes from Saccharomycopsis javanensis, assembly GCA_031125485.1. Taxonomy (NCBI): domain Eukaryota; kingdom Fungi; phylum Ascomycota; class Saccharomycetes; order Ascoideales; family Saccharomycopsidaceae; genus Saccharomycopsis; species Saccharomycopsis javanensis. The sequence continues at coordinate 109,983 of JASTUL010000037.1, forward strand.
GAATAACTTTATCAATAATCCATGATAATAAACTCTTTTTTTATAAAGGTTGATATTATTTACTTGTAATGATTCTACGTATTTATCATCTTCAATCTCCCAATTCTTTTGAAATTTCTTGCTAAAAATATTCTCCGGAATACCGTTCATTCCTACTCTGAACTCAGTCAAATCATCATCACATTCTAAATATAGTTCTTCAACAGATTCTTCTTGTTTCTTTATAGTTTTGCCATAATACACCTTCATCAAATCTTTTCTACTTGAAGCCGAATAAAATCCCTGGGTAATTGGATTGTATCTAAAATCAATCTTCTTCAAATTAGACAAGTGTTTGATATCTTCTATTAATACCTGGAAATTTTCAATATTATTAAACAAACAGTATAAAGTTTCCAACCCAAGAAACTTCAGAATTGATAAATTCGTAATTCCTGTATTGCTCACGTTTAATATCTTTACTGTATTATGTTCAACGACACGATTCAAAATATCATATGTTCCTTGCAAAATCTGTTGATCTTTGAAGAACTCCTCATTTTCATTATGGAAATTACCATTTATTAATAACTCATCGAGTTTATGAATTTTATTTAGATTCAAAATATTAATATGATCATTGACTCTCAATACTCTTAATCTTCTAAAAAATCCAACATCTAAAAACTCTATTTTGTTGTTCTTTAAACTTAATTTCCTCAACTGTTTATGCACAATCTTTTCATTTCCTTCCATTTGATCAAAATCAAATTCCACAAGGTCATTATTATCAACTTTTAAAGATATTAAATTCTCCAAATATTTAATACCATCAATTTTGACAATGAAATTATTACTCAAATCAAGCTCTTGCAAATTGGATAAAGATCTGAAATGCTTAAAATTGATGTTTCCATTAATATAGTTATTTGAGAGATCTAATGCTGCCAAATTATGGAAGCTTACATTACTTAATCCGCTTAAATTCTGAACTAGGTTGCTATTCAACTTTAGGTATCTTAGATGTGTTAAACTTTTAAATGTCCTCAAATTTTGAATGAAGTTGTCAGTCAAATCAATCTGCTCAAGATCTTTGTACTTTCTGAGAGACATAATCTCACCAAATTGATTAGATTTAGCAGATATTTTATCAACCGTCAATGGAATACCATCAAATATTCTGAGATTATTTTTATCAACATTTAAAGAACATATATTGGGAACCAGTAAATCAAGGCCAATTAAATTCATAATTTCTTTTCCAGATAAATCCAATTCTGTTATAACTCCCCAGTTTTTATTTTTTGCGATTACATCCATTAAAACATTCATTAATGCTTTCTTACTTTCTGAAAAAGTGATATCTGCTTGAGAAATGCTGGAAACATTGGGTAAATGATTGAACGTTATATCATTATATTCATCACTTCCAATTCCATATCTACTTGAGATTAAACTATTCTCTACTGATAAATTGGCTATTGCATTTAATGCATCGACACTATTGTTGAATGATGTACTTTGAGATGAATCTTGATTCCATTTCTTTTCTTTGGTATCATAAATCATTCCTTTAACTCGTTGAGGTATATTGATATCCCCTTCTTTAAATCTTAGGTATTGACTAAAATCTACCTTGCTTGTATTTGTTGCTTGCATTAGTGTGGATTTTTTATGGTCCACATAACTATTAATAGATTTATTAGATCTCAAAACACTTGGATGATTCTTCTTCCCTCCCTGTAAATCATTCATAAATGATTCATTTATATCATACTCGTATGATGCAGTTCCATCATATCTTGATATACTTTCATCATTATAAGCTATAGATTCGTCTTTCATTCCATGACTACTCTTATATGCGTCAATATCATCTTTAACAAGAAATTTAACACTTCCATTAGGATATACAGTTTTCTCTAACCTTTTTGGTTGGTTTACACTATTTAACTTCCTGAATCTCGGGTTTGAGTTATATTTATTATCCTTTACATTTCGACTTGCAGCATTTTCACATTTCTCCTTAAGACTTGAATTTTCAAATTCTCTATCAGTCTCATATATAATACTTGCATCAGTATAACTTGGATCAGCGGAAACTTTGTTATTATCAATGTAGCTAGAGTTTTTAAAATTTCTTTTAGTTGCATTCTGGGAATTGTAGAGTGTAGATTTGCTGATTGCATTATGAAGAACTTGCTCATAAACATGCTCTGCGTACTCTTTATATTGATTTTCTGCACGATCTAAACTTTTTATTGAAATGGCTCGAGGTAAGCGATCAGTTGCTGCTTCATTTTGATTCTGCGATATAATATTGGTTCTCAATATTGATGATTCGTCCTCTGATATATTAGATGATCTTTCAAGTTTTGACATTTGAGATTTACTTTGTCTAAAAATTGAATGAGAAGTTTCAGTATCTTCATCAATAAAACTATCAAAAGTACTATTCACAAATTCTTCCTTTTCGTTAACAATGCTTGATTGGCTCCCTATGTTAATCAAATTATTCAATTTATCTTTGGTATAAGTGTTATAATCATAATTAAAAATTTTTAAAGGAGACTGTTCGACATTTTTATTAATATTCTTATATGATGATACACTAGTTGCAATAAGTTGGTCTTTATTTGTATTAGCGCTATTGAAATAATCAGTATTTTGGTTATCATTTTTAGCAGCGTTATTTGGATCTACCAAATCTTCTTGTAAATTTTGGTTATTGGCGCTATTGTTTGACTCAGAATCTATAATATCTTCATTATTCCAATTCTTTCCTAAATCTTCATTCATTTGCCTTCTTTTAAGATGCTCCATCCACTGAGGCTTACGGTTTTGTTTCAGGTTGTTTTCAGAAGAAATCTTTGTCGTACCAGTATGCAGGCATATAGTTGAATATTTGACAACAGAATCTTGATGAGAAGCATCTAGAATGGCGTTTAAATCATTAAATTTGGAGTCATTAAATCCTTTGTTCACACTTTTTGTTTTCATTGATATATCTTTATTTTTGATGCTGTTACTACATGATTTAACTTCGTGAGTACCTTCAGTCAAAATATTTCTATCTAGCAAATCCAATGAGGATTCTGATGATATTGCTATATTTGGTTTTAGCAATATTGGCTCATTCATCTGAAAAAGCTTTGTTTTATTTATCTCATCATCTTGAACATTTTTTACGTAATTCATATTTCTTTCTGTTAATGGAGCCAACTCCTTAGAATTGTTATAATAATATTTAGAAATACTGTTCTTCAATATAATATTTCCTGAATTTTCTTTTTCATTATTTAGCAGATAAAAATCATCTCTCTGTATGTATTTGTTATTGACGTTTTGAAAATCAAAGATTGGATAATTTTCAGGTAAAGTTTCTAACGAATTGCTACACTGAGCCATGCTGAATGTGAATATAAATTAAATTTGTACTTCACTCAATTCCTAATGATAACAATTCTTTAAGTTATAAACTACCTATAAATTATTCTTTTCTTTTTTTAGAAACAAATTGAATCTAAAATATAAATAACTTTAGGTCATTCCAAAGTTAACTTTGAATGGTATGTATATCATATCAATTGGCGGCATATATCATTTTCAATATTTTATATCTGCTTTCTTTTTTTTTTTTTTTTTTGTTTTTTTTTTATGATAAATCAACATGCACCTATTGTTTACTTATTTCCTATTACAGGAATACATAAATACACATGATTATGTTTGATTCAAACATTATATTATTCTATTTTTTTGATTTTTGATTTTTGAAAACAAAAATAATATAATATAAATCTACAGATCTACCAAACTGAATTCAAGTCTTTAGGTTTATTTGATATTTTTTAATATTTTGTGAAATTATTTAACAATTAATTTAAGGATCTTACGTTGAATTGTTACAATTATTATCTTTATATTTTTATCGAAATGTTCATGGAAGTTTCAACCTAATAATAAATCACTTTTTGGTGCAAATTAACCTTCTGTTTCTTATATTTGGTAGAAATCATAATCTCTATTTATTGTTTATATTTTCTTTTCTTTTCAAAAAAGAAAAAATTAAACCATCATCCTAGTCACATCAAATATCATGTCAGTTTCATCAGATTTTAAGTTCATCAAAGAATTTTCTAGAAAAAATATTAGACTTTCATATTTTTTTAAGCATCTATAGAGAAATAAAGGATCATTTTGAGTTGAAATCCTAAATTCATCATTCTTAAATATATGATTACCTCTAGCATATATCAACACCTGTCTTAATGTTATTTGAGCAGGAGCTCGACGAAGTTGATTAGTTTTTATATATGTAATTAAATTTTCAATTCTGTTAATTAGTTTACATTTACTTATGAATATAATCAAATGATTATTAATGAAAATGATAATAAAAGTTTTTAAAAAAAAACTATTCAATAATGGTCTGTATTCAACTTACGTGTCAGCTATATCGCCATATCTACAGGAATTTTGAATTTCCCTCAATAAACGAATTGGTTCAGGAATTTGGGATTCAACTAAAAGACAATTGTAATGTTAGTAATAGATTTTACTTTTTTATCTTTCTTATCAGCAAGAAAAAATAGATAAATAAAAGTACTTACTTCTATTTCTAATTTCCCTTAAATCATTGTCATAATAAGCGCGTAACATTTGTTTTTCTAGATGATCTCTGGTTTCAATTGATTTGAATTTGGATATTTGTTGCAACTTTGTTTTATGAATATTCGGCATTTTCAAGCAATCGAAATAGAAAAATATACTTATGTTTCTTTCTTTTGAATTATAATGATCCTTTGTTTGAATAGCAATCAAACTTTCTATCTAGCCCTTTCTTAAAATAAAGAAAATTTCTTAGCTAAGTTAAAGTTGTTAGATTTTTAAAAATTTTAAAGTAGTTAATGGTTAATGGACAAAAAATACTACATTTTGAGATAACTAAAATACTGAAAGTACACTATATGTTAATATCAAGCTTTCTTATAGAAACAGTAATGAAAAAGAAAAAATAATTTCCCTTTTGACAGTAAAATGTGAAAACGAAAATGAAAACTAAATTAAGCACAACAATAAATAAATAAACAATACCTATACCAATATCTAGCGCTAAAGTTTTATAACATCAAGTGCAAATAGACATTAAAAAAAAAAAACAAGAATTGTTCATTTCTTCGAAAGGTTTTCAATTTATATTTGATGTATATCACCATAGGGTAAAATGCATTGTATTAGAATTTTACACTAAATATCCTAAATATACATGTAAAAAATAAAATTTTTGATATTCATTATAATTTCTTATTAGTTAGAACTGAGGCCGGAACTTCCATTATATCATCATAAATTGTACGATGATTGTTTATCTCAAAGCCTGATTCAGAACTTAAATTGGCGGTACTGTAAGATCCCATAGCTGAGTCGAGAGAACCGTCCGCTATATCTTCATAAGATAAATCATTAGAATTTATAGAATCATCAATAAGAATTTCATTGCCAAACCGTTTTGATATGGACTCTTGTACCTCATTACAGTTCATTTCAGTTTGATCAGCCGATGATATTGAAGAAATATTGGTATCATCAGACGTTAATGAACTGTCAGGTTCGTCATCACTACTACTTTTTGGTGGATATGAGAATCTAATTGTTGTGAAATTGTTATGCTCACTATGGGGTGTGTTTTCTTGGTTATCAATTCGATCACTCGGATCAATAATACTTGTACCTTGGTCAAGAATTATACTTTCTATGTGCCTTATACTTAAATCCTTATAAAGATCATTATTTAAGAATTTCATCAACAGTTCGCTTCCCATATTTGGGGGTAAAATATCATCAGGAAGCTTTAATTCGGTCTTTAGTGTGTGCTGAATTTTTTGATGAATTTCATTAAAATTATTATTAATTTCCTCAATCAAATGATCCAATGCTTGTAGTCTTTTATTGATTTCTGGAGTAGTATTTTTGGTGTATAAATCTAACTTATCAATAAGAGATTTCACATGTTTTGGATGCTTGAACTTATCCAATTCCAATTTTTCATATTTAGATAAATCGCTCATCAAATTCTTTGATAAAAGTTTTACTTCTTTTAAATATTTGTTCATAGACTGCTGCCATTTATTGATAAAATCAGATTCCAACGTTTTGAAATAAGGTAAATATTCATTTTGTAAAAATTTAATATTGTTAGATAAGGATTTGATACTTTCATTAAGTGCTTTATTATATTCTTGTTCTGTAGCTAATTCCTCACCAATTCGTACTCTTTTTGCTTTTGATTCTAAAGTTCTAAAAATTGCATCATCGTATTTTAATTTCAATGTCTTATAATCATTCATTCTAGAAGTTAGTTGTTTATCAACTTCATTGAATCTTTGTAATAGTTCAAACTTATCTTCTTGCAATTGTGAAAAACTTTCATCACTAATATCTGTTTCGTTATTCATCTCCATCAAAAGAATTCCAAACTTATTCTTAAAATCTTCAACATCCTTTTGCAATGTATTGGACTTTTCATTTGTAGAAGTTATGAAATCTCTTACAGAATCTAGTTCTTGTTCTATGGAAGCCAAATTACGCCTTTTTAATAATTTTAGTTCCTGAGAATTGTTTAATTTATCAGTTGATTTCTTCAATTCCTTTTCTAGTTGTTTAATTTGGTCTTTGTACTCAGATTCAACAATTTCCAAGATATCTTTCTTAACCAGGTTATCTTCTGTTGCTTCTCTATCAGTCTCATGTTTCCAGAAAAGTGCTAGTAGAAAGACAAGGACTATTAGCCATTCATCCATTGCTCTTTTTTGTATAAAACAAAATAAAACAGCTATGATTTAAGAATCATATAAAAACAAACAATTCACAAAATTGCTATTCAGATAACAAGAAAGATTCAAAAACTATTGTACCAATCTTTTGAAGAACTAATATATGACAACAACAGAAAACTTACTGAGTGTAAATGAATTCTTAAAACCAGCTATAACTTCATAATTTTTATCAGTTTGTAAAAAAAATATTTTATTTTGTTTTATTTTATTTGATATATTTCTATATGATAATTGAAAATGGAATAGAGTTTACGTCATTTGAAAAAGAAAAAGAGCAATAAATAAATAAACTTCAAGCTTGTTACCTGCCACTTTATTTATTTTATTTTTTTTCTTCTCTTTATTAGGTAATATTCAAACTCAATGCAGCTCTTTGATTGGTCCTCAAGGTATATGCATTTTTTTTTTCTCAGCTGCAGATGAGCCAACCACACAGAAAATAAAAACGTTGAAACGGCATCGGTACTTTAAGTGAAGTAACCTTTAATCTTCCGCGGATTTTTCAAATGAAGCTAAACTGAGCCCATATTGATAACATCAGGCATTTTTACAAATCTATCTTACAAAATAAAAATAAAGAATCAAATTATAATATATTAGCGCTATATCTTGAGCTAATTTACTCATCGTCTTCTTCTTCTTCTTCTTCGTCAACATTGACGGAGTAGAATTGCAATTGGTAAGAGTTTTGTTTAACAGAAACAAATCTAATCCAGTCTCTGATTTGGTTCTTCTTCAAGTATTTCTTGGTTAAGTATTTCAAGTATTTACCAGAAAAAACACCATTGTTAGCGACAACAACAATCTTGTTACCTTCTTCTTCGACAGTGATGCTGCTACCTAAGTTACCTAAACGACCTTCAACCTTGATGTGGTCAATTAAATACTTGGCATAAGCAGATGGGTCAAAGACACCGTTATCAGTTGGAGCAGAAACGTCAACAACGAATTTTTTAACTTGCTTGGATTTCTTAGAAGTCTATATAAAAATCAAAACCTGTTAGCCTACTGTCCTCCATAATTTAATGTGAAAAAAGTAAAGCATGAAAAACAAATACTTGCACAGTATAAAGTCTTTCTCTTTTTCCAACAGCAAAGCATTAAAGGTTCCTTTTTGCCTATTATATTATAACAATTAAAATTAAAAAAGGAAAATAAAATCTTTACTTGATGCAAATTTCTTTTGATAGCCATTAATCAAATTCAATCTATGATTCTCAAAGGCTCTCAAAGAATCACATCAAAATATAATAATTTCTCAAGATAATAGAAAAAACCCGTAATTTTATGTTTACTGGAAAAGACAATATGCTTTCTTTCATTTGTTTCACCCAAGTTTTCTCTTGAAATGTAATATACATACAATTGGAGCCATTTTTAACTATATGCGAAACTATCAGAGAGATATTTTGTAACCTGAAATATTTGAGGAAATGAAAATCAAAAAAAGGTAAAAAATGAAAAAATAAAAGAATGAAATAGAGTAGTAGATTAAAGCTTTTTACAATATTGATATTCTAATATTTTCATTTTCTTTATTTTTTTTCATCATCTTTTCTTCTCTAGTTTGATGTATGGATGGTATACCAGAACATCATAAAAAACAGCTAATTTACAAACCACGCAGAAGAATTATTATGCTTGTTCAAGAAAACTATACTTTTAGAAATTTGTAAAAATGCGCAAAAGTGCAAAATTCGAATATATATAAGCACTTTCAAAAAAACATGCCCTTAATAAATACACGTGATATTTTCAAAAATCGTGATTTGAAATATTTTCTTTCTCTTGCATACTGATTGGCAGCTCAGGCATCAGGTTTTACATCTCATCAACAGGCTTGGAAAATTGACTTTATACATAAACATTATAAACAGCAAAATGACTTGTAATTAACAAAAACAATATACAGATAAAATGACACTAGTAAAGAAAAAGAAAATAACAAAACTTAAGCATTTATTCAGGTAACCCTATATAAACGTAGTCAAATTACAGTACAAAAAATATTATTATGAAATCGTAAAACAAAAAAACTCAAAACTGTTCCTCCTATAGTGATACAAACGACAAGAATTAAAGAACACACAATTAATCAAATTCAACATTGATTCTTCTAATTTTTGGTATCTCTAGTGAAGTTTGGATGTTCTTTGTGTATTTTTTGTTTTCCAATTTACTAAGAAATTGATCAACTTTCGTCCGCGATTCTCTTGTTAAAACATCTTGATATTCATCAGGTATATCCAGAGCTTCTGGGTCGGATTCTTCCTCTCCCTGCTGAATTTGCTTATTCAATATAATGTAAAGTATACCGTTTTCAAATACGGCTTTCATGGAATTTAAGTTACCAACAACGTTGTTTTCAAGTTGAATAACTCTTTTAAAATCACCAACAGTTGCGATTTCATTTATGAAAAGTTCTTTTTGGTATTTACCACTAAGAGATCTAATCGCATCTTCATCGACTTTAGAGAGTATTCCTGAAACTATTAAACTGTTGGAGCTTTTGATGAAATCAATTTTGATAGACTCTTTTGAACCGCCAGGAAGTGAAATCAGTATTTGATATTGTGTAGCTGTTTCATGTAAATTCATTTTTGGAAGGATAGATATGTTGTCGTTTGAACTTATGACGCTATTATTTTTAGCTAAAGTAGGATTCAAAATATGTTGTAGATTTTCCGTATTTGAATCAATAATTATTTTGGTCTTCTTCAAAGGACTAGTATACTTAATCTTTCTTTCACTTGACTCGCCATTTGATAAATTCTCATATTCCAAAGCAGTGGGCTTTGTCTGACGATCATCGTCATTGGATTGGCGACTTCTTTTATGCAGTGACAGTTGCAGTAGCATCAGAAATGGCACCTCCAGTTTTGACATTTGATGGTTGCGGTCTGCTTCATCAGCAGTGTCAGCACAATGTTTTGTCGAACAATCTAGTCGCAATAAAGTCTTGATAAATGGCTCACAAGCGTAATATTCTCTTTTTTGATAAGGTAAGAACGAATATACTTCCCTCTCAGGGGCAGCATGATTTAAGCCAAATAAACGAGGACCAACTAAAATTGACATGTTTGAGCGTAAAAAAAATTCAAGAAGGAAAAAAGTAAGGAACGATCTTATCTTATTATTATTAATGATAATATATTTTTCTTATGCTAACAACTAATATTTTTCGAAATGTTAAAGCTTGTTGCTCAGCTAAATTGTTTCGAAACAGGTGACTTTCAACACTAAGTAGCTCAAACATAAAATTGAAAAAAATAAAGAAATTGATATTTAATTTATACCAAAGGGCGACTCGCATATCATCTTTGAACTTCGCTAAATATTTTAATATTTAGGATATCCGAACTGAAACCATGATGAAATCAATATCATCATCTACGTAGTGCACTGTCATAGAACGCTTAAGAATTTGATAGAATAAGGCTAAAATGCGAAAAGAATGTTCGAGAATTTTTGACACATCGCCACCGTTTGTTTTTTTTTTGATCACGTGCACACCCTTAGAATATTCCAGAAGATTGTATTAATAAGATAATATGAATGTTTATTTAAATAATCAATAATATTATTTCCTCTGCATTAATGATTAATGCAACGAAGAAGAATGATATCTTGTGAATCAGTAATACCAATATATAGATTAATAATACAACACAATTTTTTTTATGATTTTTCATTACCGAAGAGAAACACACTTTTTATCTTGTCCTATGATGAAGTTTATTAAATCAAACCGGTGGAGCCTGAAGAAGTAATTATTGTGATGTGGCTGTATTATTTTTGAACTATCTTGATGAAATTTATTTTGACTATACCTCATATGCAACAACTAGCTGTATTTGTTTTGTTTAAGATGGATGAACTTGAAAGCGGATGTTTTTTAAGATCTGAAAGCATACTTCCTAAGTAGATTTGATAACATGTGTTTTTCTGATTTTCACTATATTGTATGCGATTCTTCTATAGCGATTGTTTTTATCATAAATTATCCTATCTCTCTTTCGACAAGCCTTCTTAAGAGAATGATAATTACTGTTCATAAAGCTTTTTGTAAAATCCATCTATATTGTAACATAATCAGGATATAACACGCACGAAACACCAAGGAGAAAGGATAATTAACAAAGAAATAATTGAAAAAAATAAAAGAACATTTGCTAAAGCATACCATAATTGGAATTTTATGACTATAAAATTGCAATTATTAAATGTTTTTTTTTTTTTTTTTTTTATTATTTTTTTTTTTTATATTTTTCTATATTTTGGTTTGTATGTATCTACTTTATTTATTCTGATAATGATCGAATATTCTTAATTTATAATATAGTATAATTGTGGTAGTATAGCGTAATATTATCAATAGATAACAAAAGACTTGCTAGAAATCAGATTTAAACCATAAATGATTCTCCACAACCGCAAGAGCCTTTAGAATTTGGATTCTTAAACACGAACCTGCTTGATAGCTTATCCTCAACATAATCCATTTGAGACCCAATTATACTAAATAGTGCTTTGGAATCAATAATAACCATGATATCGTCTACTTTAACAATTTCATCGAATTTTTCCGGTTTATCCACATATTCTAGATGATATGAAAGACCTGAGCAGCCTCTATTCTTGACGCCTACTTTTACATATTTTGGTTCGGGCTGATCCAAAAGCTGTCTTAAATGATACACTGCATTAGGAGTCAAAGTGATCAAAGCTTTTCTAGGTTTAAGCTGTCTTCTTCTTTTTTTCTGTGTTGGTGCAGGAGTCGATGACTGATCCTGAGGCTTGAGTGACGAAAGACTTCTCTGTGAGGGCAACGAGTGCTTGCTCCATATACTGTTTCCGAGAAGCTTTGAGCCACCAGATGAAGTCTGATCATTTAATGGGATATATGAAGATGTGGAAGGAGAATTATCTATGGCTTGGTTAATAGTCTGAAGGTAGCGCTTCGAACTCTTCGTAGAAGCGTCAGAGAGAAATCTTCGCGACACACATGTGTAGAAAGGACGAGCACCGCAAGATCTTAGCGTTCCAATACAACTTGAGCTGGCAAACATTTGTAATTTGATTGAGCAGAAAGATACTGTAAAAAAACTATTGGGGTTATAATTATATATATGATTAATTTGGTTCTAAGCAGTGCTTTTGAAGCAAAAAAAAAGTTCGTTTCTTTTTTATTGGATATACTAGTGGAATCAAAATAAAAAGTTAAATGGAGTTTATCTCTTGATGATTGAATGGCTATCAGCAAATGGTGAATAGACTCAAAACTTAGTGATCTTTAATTTTAATTATTATTAGTTATAATCGTAACAGCAATATTGTCTGTGTTTTTGATGATGTTGTCTATAATTAATAATTGAAGATTATCAAGTGATCTAATGGTGTATTTATATCTTGGTTAACAATTATCGGCTCTTTAGCACTAATTTTTACTTTTTTTTTTTTCTCTTTTTTCCTATTTCCCTATAGTTTACCCTACCGAATTGCCCCCACTGTCACTATTTATATGTAACTCTGCGTGTGGAGCTTTGCTTTTTTACATGGCTGCGATCAATTGCGAGAATCGGGAAATGTGATCGCAATCTTCTGCTTACACTGATCTTTACTATGATTGGCCAATTCTTTAACTATTAGTAATCAAGTATGTGATTGGTGTTACGAAACAAAAAACCAAAAAAAAAAACCGGCGACAAGTGCGTAAAGCCGTTGGCATTTTTTTGAATACGTTCATGATTCCAGTAGAGTGCACTTGAAGACAAATTATGTGCGTATAAAATATAAAAGACGTAAGCAATTGTCACGTGTATATACCGATGTTCATAACGCTTTTTTTTTTTTTTTTTCCTTTGGAAGAAATGAATCTTTCGACGCGTTACAAGGAAATCTGAAGAAAAGATGTAAATAAAAAAACGCGTTAAGAAGGAACGCGTTTGTTTTTTTTTTGTTTTCCAAAATCTTTCTTGATTCCCACAAAGGGAATCAAGAAAGATTAACTATTCCATTATCAGCTTGATGTTTCATATACCTCTTTCCGTCCATTCATTTCTACAGTATTCACATCATTGCAAAGCAAAAAAGAGATTGAAGCCAAAGATTAAACGTGTGTAAATAATGGGTAGATTGATAGGATTGGAATTACATAATTTCAAATCATACAGAGGAACAGCAACCATTGGATTTGGAAGTTCTAATTTTACTTGCATAATAGGGCCTAATGGTGCTGGCAAATCAAATATGATGGACGCCATATCATTTCTTCTTGGTATTCGTTCGTCTCACTTGAGATCAACACAGTTAAAAGATTTGATTTATAGAGGCAGAATTATGGAAAAATCAAATAAAGAAACTGCAATCGCACAAGACATCGAGGAAGATTATGAATCACACAAAAATACTAAAGATAACTGGGATTCAAATCCCAAATCAGCACATGTAATGGGAATTTATGAAAAATCCAATGGTGAGATCCTTAAATTGAAAAGAGGTGTAACTTTGCTGGGTCATAGCGAATATAAGGTAAATGATAAAATAGTCTCTGCTTCGGAATATTCTTCCATTTTGAAATCCGAAAATATTTTGATTAAAGCTAAAAATTTCTTGGTTTTTCAAGGCGATGTCGAACAGATAGCGTCACAATCTGCTGCTGATTTGACTAAACTAATAGAAACGGTTTCCGGCTCAATAGAATATTCGAAAGATTATGATTCTTTGAAAGATGATTTAGAAAATGCTCACGAGAAATCTAATTTGCTCTTTCAAAAGAAACGAATGTTGAATTCTGAGTTAAAAAGATACAAAGAACAAAAAATTGAATCTGAAAAGTTTGAAAAAAAATCAAAAGAAAAAGAAAAATTGATTTTACAATCGAAATTGACTCAATTATACCATTTTGAAAATGATAAAAATGATCTTATTGATAAATTAGAACTGTTTAATAATGATTTGAAAAAATCGGAGAATACTGTAAAGAAAAACGAGAATTCTTTGAAAAAATTAAACTCCGAATATTCAAGTCATTCATTAAAAATCATTGACATTAAAGACAAACTTGATTCCGAAAATGACATTTTGAAAAATTTGAATAAAGATTTGATTCCTTTGACTACCAAAAAAGATTTGACTTTGAAAAAAGTTGCAAATTTTGAAAGAAGAATACAAGAAATATCATATGATGTAGAGAATCAAAATTCCAATATTCAACAATTATTAAAACAAAAAGAAACTGTCTTAAAAGCTTTAGGTAAATTCGATGAAATTAACAAGGCTAAATCCTATGACTTCAACTTATCTAAAGATGGCATCAAAGAATATCAATCGTTGAAACAACAGTATTTGGCTAGCGGTGGCTCTATTTATGAAGATGAACTAAACGCATTAAATAATCAAAAAGTCACTTTGAATTTAAAAGTTGAAAATATTAATAAACAGATAGAGAATTATGAGAATAGAATTATTATCTTAAATGAAGAATTGATAAATGTGCAAAATCAAAAACAAGATTTCAAAGTCAAGTTGGATGATCATAACGAAGATTTAAAAATAAAACGTAATTATATCAACCAAGTCAGAATTAGAAAAGAACAGTTAATGTTCAAAGAACATGAAATAAATAAAAAACTCAAGGATGTATTGATCAAATTAGATGAATTAGGTGCTGCTCAAAGAGAGTCTAATAGAGAGAGAAGGTTAAGGGAAAACATTGTTAATTTGCAAAGATTGTATCCTGGAGTTAAGGGATTAGTTAGCGAACTTTGTAAACCAAAGCAGAAAAAGTATGAAATTGCGATTTCTACAATTTTGGGTAAAAACTTTGATTCTATTGTGGTTGATAATATCAATGTTGCTCAAAAATGTATCACCTACTTAAAAGAACAGCGTGCAGGTGTTGCCAGTTTTATTCCGATGAATAGCGTGGATTTCAAACTGACTGACAGTTCTATGAGACACATTCTTCCTGAGGTTAAGCCAGCTATTGATATAATGGATTATGACCCAACTTTTGAGCGAGTCATGCAATATGTTTGCGGAAATACTTTGGTCTGTGAAAATATTACAACTGCAAAGTATATTAGATGGGAAAAGAAAATAAATGTAAAAGTTGTAACTTTGGATGGCTCTTTGATTCATAAAGCAGGTTTAATGACAGGTGGCATAAGCAAAAATGATTTAGGTAATGGTAAAAGTAGATGGGATAAATCTCTCTCTATGGAGTTGATGAAACAAAAAGATCAATTGTTGAATGAATTGAAAACAATACAATTGGAAAAACCAAGTGAAGTGACAGAGAAACAAATTTTGAACGAATTAACAGAATTGGAAAACGCAACACCATTACTTGAAAATTCAGATAGAGAAATACAACGATCTATCGATGATATTAAAGCTGAGATTAAATATCAACAAGGATTGTTAGAATCATTAAATTTGGAGTTGAAAAATAAAGAAGATAGTCTAAAAAATGTAAATTCAAGTTGGCAACAGACCAAACAAGAGATTAAATCTTTGAAAGATAAAATATATCGAGATTTCATAAATAGATATAATATTAACCTTGAAAAATATGAAGAAGCTACAGGACAGTTAGCACGGGAGATCGAACTTGAAAGAGTCAAATTTGTGAAACAGCTTTCCACTATATCAAGTAGAATTGAATTTGAAACCGAAAGATTAGAAGAATCTGAAAACAGACTTGAAAAAATCAAGGATGATCAAGAGGTTTTTAAACAAGAATTGGCTCTTATTAAAAATGAAAGATTGGATTTGCAGAATGATATCGACAAGATTGAGGTGTCCATTAAAGTATCTAGAGATAATATTGCTGCTATTGAAGATAAATTGAAAGAAAAGAAGAACGCCGTTATGTCAATGGAAGAACAGGTAAGTGATTCTAAGATACAACTTGAAAAGGTCTTCAAAAAATGCTCTGGTATAGAAGAAGAAATTGAAAAAGAAATGATGAGAAAAGTAGATGTTATCAGAAGTTGTAAAATCGAAAACATTGAAATACCATTGGTAGAAGGCCTGTTGGATGTTATTCCAATGGGTGAGAATCCGGAAAATTTGATAGAGCTATCTGAAGATCTTGTGATTGATTATGGAGGCTTGCCTGCTAAATATAGGAACACCAATATTGAATCTGCTCTTTCTGATATAAATGATAAGATTAAAAGTGTCGGCGATGAACTTTCGGTGTTAGTACCAAATGCAAAAGCTCTTGAAAGAATGAAAGAAGTCGAAAAACGGTTGAATGAAGTTGAAGATAGTCATGAGAAAACTAGAGAAGAAGAGTATGCAATGGTGAAGAAATTCAACCAAATAAAGGAAAAGAGATATGAGACATTCATTAAAGCTTTTGATTTTATTGCCAATAGAATTGATTCTACATATAAAGATCTTACGAAGTCAAATGCTTCACCGCTTGGAGGTTCTGCATATTTAACATTGGAAGACGAAGAAGAGCCATTTAATGCTGGTATTAAATATCATGCTATGCCCCCCCTAAAGCGTTTTAGGGATATGGATTTACTATCGGGTGGTGAGAAAACCGTTGCAGCACTTGCTTTATTATTTGCTATTCATTCGTATCAACCAAGTCCCTTCTTTGTTCTTGATGAAGTCGATGCAGCACTCGATAATGCGAACGTACAAAAAGTTGCTAACTATATAGCTGAACATTCGGGACCTAATTTCCAATTCATAGTTATCAGTCTTAAAAATGGCTTATTTGAGAAATCTGATGCTTTAGTTGGTATCTACAGAGAGCAGGTAGAAAATAGTTCGAAGACTCTTACATTGGATCTCAGGAATTATGCTGAATCATGATTTATTTTTTATTTGGCGAATTCTATTTTTTATTGTAATTTATTTAATTCTCCTTTTTTTATATTTTCCATTTCTCTGTTTTTTCTTTTCCTTTTTCTTTTGTCTTCTACCTTTATTATTATTCTTATTGTGTTTATTTTTTCCATATTTATTTATCTATTTAACATGCTAATAAATATATGACACCCAATTTTCCTTAGGTTATAGTTTACCAAACAAGGTACTTTACTATATAAAGCGACATGTGTCTCAATAAAGACTATTGGTTGAAATAGTTAAGTTAAAATAGCCATGTATCTTGTGACGCGTTTGAAAAATGTGACGCGATCTTTTTTTTTTTTTTAGTAGATTTTGTCAAGTATAGTTTTTCTGAGGAAATAGAGAAAATTTTGAATTTCAGAAAGTAAAACAACAACAATGAAGATTACAAGAAAAAAAAATAATGAAAGAAAAAAAAAACTCAAACATATATATATAACTATATGAAATCAATATTCAAGAATATTCGGTTTCATTTTTTTCAAGGTTCTTCGTTTTTGTTCCAAAAAAAAAAAAAAAAGATTCTTTAGAAGCTATCCTTGTTTTTGGTTGATATTTTAAATTTAGAAAAGAAAGGTTTAATATTTTTATTTTCTTCTTTTCTGAGAAAAAAAAAGTACAACAAAGAACAAAAACAAGAAAAGGGAAGAACGAGATCAGAAAGCAATGACTTCAGAATCATTGAACGATGTCAAAGCATCAGAACCAGTCATTGATAGACCAAGCTTTTATTTTGTTAATGAGAAACTCGATATTTTAAATGATGCTATACGCCTTAACGAAATTGCTAAAAGATACAACTACTTGCTAGATGTTTCACCACTCTTCAGAGTTTTTATAGAAGCAAAGGTCAACAAAGATCCAAAATTCAAATCTATAATTAAAAAGGTGGAAGAAACTAATAACATATCTATCTTAAATGAATGCAGCAAAACCAAAGCTCATAATTCTACAAGTGGAAGTGAGGTCAGACAACGCAAGTCAGAAAAGGAAGAGGACGCTGAATTGCTTAAAAATGATGACTTTGATGACAATTCGGGTATTATTGAATTTACTGAATCCCCTACATATATTCATGGTAAGCTTAGAGACTATCAGGTTCAAGGTCTTAACTGGTTGATATCTTTACACGAGAACCACTTGAGTGGCATTTTGGCTGATGAAATGGGTCTTGGAAAAACTTTACAAACCATTTCTTTCCTTGGTTACTTAAGATTTTTCAAAGGCCTTGTAGGGCCACATTTAGTAATTGTTCCTAAATCGACTTTAGAAAATTGGCAAAGAGAGTTTGGCAAATGGATTCCTGAATTTAATCCAGTTGTTTTGACTGGTGATAAAGATCAAAGAGCAGATATCATATCTAATAAAATAATGAAATGCGATTTTGATGTTTTAATTTCGTCATATGAGATTGTTATAAAAGAAAAGGCTGCATTGAAAAAGATTTTCTGGAATTACATAGTTATTGATGAGGCTCATAGGATCAAAAATGAACAAAGTTTATTATCACAGGTTATTAGGCTATTCACATCTAGAAATAGATTATTAATTACTGGAACGCCTCTACAAAATAATTTGCATGAACTATGGGCTTTATTAAATTTTATTCTACCTGATGTCTTTACT
This sequence comes from Saccharomycopsis javanensis, assembly GCA_031125485.1. Taxonomy (NCBI): domain Eukaryota; kingdom Fungi; phylum Ascomycota; class Saccharomycetes; order Ascoideales; family Saccharomycopsidaceae; genus Saccharomycopsis; species Saccharomycopsis javanensis. The sequence goes on from JASTUL010000037.1 coordinate 128,303, forward strand.
GATTCTGAAGAATTTGATACGTATTTTGGTGGTTCCACTTCAAATGCTGCTGATCAGGATGGCGGCGACACTAATCACGATGAAAAACATCAAGAAATTATAAAACAATTACATACAATTCTATCACCTTTTTTATTACGCCGTATTAAAATGCAGGTCGAAAAATCATTGTTGCCAAAACAGGAATTGAACTTGTACGTCACTTTATCTCCATTACAAAAAAGGCTTTATAAAAAATTATTAGAAAAAGATTTGGATGCTGTCAACGGGTTGAACGGTAAAAAGGAATCAAAGACAAGATTGTTGAATATTGTTATGCAGTTGAGGAAATGTTGTAATCATCCTTATTTATTTGATGGTGTTGAACCCGGTCCACCATATACAACAGATGAACATTTAGTTTATAACTCCGAGAAATTAAAAGTATTAGACAAAATGCTTCAAAAATTCAAGAAAGAAGGTTCAAGAGTATTAATTTTTTCTCAGATGAGTAGAATGTTGGACATCATGGAAGATTATTGTTATTTTAGAAATTATCAGTATAATAGAATTGACGGATCTACTGAGCATGAAGATCGTATCAGACAAATAGATGAGTATAATGCTGAAGGTTCTGAGAAATTTATCTTCTTGTTGACTACTAGAGCCGGAGGTCTAGGAATAAATCTAACAAGCGCAGATATTGTTGTCTTGTTTGATTCCGACTGGAACCCACAAGCTGATTTACAAGCTATGGATAGAGCACATAGAATTGGTCAAAAGAAACAAGTTAAAGTATTCCGAATGGTAACTGAAAATTCGATTGAAGAAAAGGTTTTAGAGAGAGCTATGAAGAAATTGCGCTTAGACCAAGTTGTGATTCAACAGGCAAGAGCTCTTCCAAATAATACTAACCAGAAGATGGAGAAGGACGAATTATTAAATATGATAAGACATGGTGCACAGGATATATTTGATAGTAGAATTAATGAATCCAAGAATGATGATGATTTAGACTTGGATCGTATTTTGGAAAATTCAGAAAAAAAAACTAAAGAATTGAATAGCAAGTATGCAAGATTAGGATTTGATGAGTTACAGGAACTAGACGATGATCTGTCATCGGCATATACGTGGAATGGAACTGATTTCAAAAAGCAACAAAACACACAAAAAATTGGCTCTGGTCTAATGTACCTAAATCCAGGTAAAAGAGAAAGAAAAGAGAATTACAGTATTGATGCTTATTATAGAGATGCTTTGAGTACAGGTGGAAGAGCAGCATCTGCTGAACCTAAAGCCCCACGACCACCAAAGCAATTACAGCTTTATGATCATCAATTCTATAATCCAAATCTTTATATTTTACATGAGAAAGAGAAAAACTGGTTCAAGAAACAAAGTAAATATAAGGTTCCAATTCCGACGGCTGCTAATAACGGAAATTCCTTAGTAGAATTACAAAACAAGACTAAGTTTGAACAGTTGCAAATTGATAATGCAGAGCCATTATCAGAAGAAGAAGAAAAAATGAAAGACAAATTTATTGAAGAAGGTTTTGGGAATTGGTCTAGAAGAGAGTTCAATTATTTTATTCAACTTTCTTCTAGATATGGTCGCTCAGCTATTGACAAAATTGCTAATGATTTTATAAATCATAATGTTGTGACACAACAAAAAACATATGAAGAAGTTATGGCTTATTCTGATATCTTTTGGGTGAGATATACCGAAATTGATGGCTTTGAAAGATATATCCATCAAATTGAGCAAGGAGAAGAAAAGATAGCCAAGCAATTAAAGCAAGAAAAATGTTTGCATAAAAAGATTGCTCAGTACAGTTATCCATTGGAAGATTTGAAGTTGCTACATCCGCCTAGTTCTGCTACCTTCACTCCTGAGGAAGATGCGTTTTTGTTAGTTCAGTTATATAAACATGGAATTGATAGCGAAAGAATTTATGAAACCATCCACAAGGAAATTCTCAAATCTAATATTTTTAGATTTGATTATTTTTTGAAAAGCAGAACGAATACAGAATTGAATAGAAGATGTAATTCCTTGTTAACTAATGTTGTGAAAGAGTTTGATACATTGGAAGCAAAAATGAAAACCGAGCTCACCAACAAAAAGAGAGCACTTAGTGCTGCAAAAGGTGCAGCAACAAAACGACAAAAGGCTGCAAAGGATCAATCAAATGGCAATCTCAAAAAAATCATTCCTAGAAACAACAATGCAGGAAACAAGGCTGCTAAGGGACGTATTGTGTCACTCAAAGTTGAACTACCTCCACGAAAAAAACCTGGTCCTGCTCCAGGCACTAAATACGTTACTAGACCAGGACCGAAAAAGAAAGCAACAACTAAACCCATAACCGAATACTTTAATAAATAATATTCATATTATTTATAATAGAATTGATTTTAGCGATATATTTGTTTACTTTTATTTACTTATTTATAAAATTTATTGTAGCCCCTCCTGAATATCTTTACAGTTTTCATCAACATGATATTTGATTATTGATCTAAAAAAAGCTACGTTGGCCATGTTGAAAAGGATTAATATTCTGTTTATCTATTGAACAAAATGAAATTATTTATGAATATTTTAAGCAGCACGTTTGCTATTGCCTTTAGGTACTCTAGCAAGCCAATATAAAAAGACAGTAGCAATCATATCAAAGAAAATATATACACTAAAAATACCAATATTTCGAGGAGTTTTCAGAGGATCAACGCCAACCAGCATTAGGTAAGTGCTTGTTTCCTTGAGTTTACAAAATTGGCATTTAACAGTTGAAGAAATAGTCTCATTGGAGAGGTAACCTCCAGCGATATTCATGAAAGGGGTCATATACTCCAAACAGTTCATGCCTGTTGGAGGAAAAAATACAGAATATTCAAGCTCAGAGCATTTAACGGGATTGTCAGAAACACCAAGACTTATCATAGCACTGATAACATATGTAATTGGATTTACACGATACATGAAAATCCAAAAACCAGGCATTGCTGTAGGTGTCATCAAAACACCACAGAACATTAAACAAAAAATAAAAAGAGTCTTCCCTAAATTAGCAGCATTTTCAGCACTTTCAAAGAAACTAATACAGACTTGAGCCATTGTAGAGACATAGACATAATAGAGAACAATAGTAATCCACATTAAAGCTCCCCTCTTGTGTAATTCTCCTGCCACTGATGCATTTGTGGCATATCCAATAGGATAATACCAGCAAAAAAACGTCAAGGTACCTGTCACTATTTGCCATGGGACCTCAGAAGTAATCTGAGCAGTGATGAATGGAAACCAGCCAAAAGTTTTTGAAGGTCTTTCTCTAACTTCATATAAATCTCTTTGAAGAACAAAGTATGGTATATACTGTTGAATCAACGTTAAGAAAAGAACCAACAACATAAAAATTGCAAACATTTGTGTTTGTAAGCCCTGAAGAGAGTTATTAGCTTTAAAAAACACAAAACCATTGAAAAGTGCAGAAAATACGGATAGCGCAATTTTTGAATAAATATAATCGGGAGTTCTCCATGTTTGTTGAAAAACTCTTTTTGTGACTAATAAATACTGTCTCCAAGTTGAAGCAGCAAATGATTTGAACTTTTCTGGATTATTGTCAACTGGAATCTTCTTTGGCAACTCATTTTCCATATAGTCTAACTCATTGTGTAAATCTTTGTATTCTGTAGAATCTTTCCAGACATCAAAATAATCTTGATCTGCATGGGAACCTGGTGCAGCACCGATAACTTCTAGCATCCATTCAACAGGATTAGCCTCAGACGGACATTTTGGAGCACCATATTTCTCAAAATAGTTAATCATCGTTTGACAATCTTTACCCAATTCACCAAAATATACAGTCTGGCCACCTTTCTGCAAAAATAATAACCTATCAAATTTTTGCATCAAAATAGCCGAAGGCTGATGAATAGTACACAAAATAGCTTGTCCATGATCTGCCAATTTTCTAATCAAGCAGCAAATAGACCAGGAAGTTTGAGAATCCAAACCAGAAGTAGGCTCGTCCAAGAAAACAAGCAACTCTGGTTTAGCAACTAATTCAACACCAA